>JARSSU010018088.1:0-55754 GCA_029619165.1 Eurosta solidaginis | reverse complement strand
ATGCGGATGATCTCATACAGCAGTTCTTTGAACGAAAATTACAATGAAATTTTTATAAATGAAAGCCATTGCAATACCAACAATCAACAATTTAAATATAAATAATTTATAAATATTATTGTATGTAAGTAAAAATATAAATATATATTTTTATATGAATAAAAATTTTTAATCAAAATTAAATAATATTAAATTTATTTATAAACAAATTATTTTAATTTATTATAAAATTTTTTTTTATGTTTGGTTTTAACTTTACTTCACGTTTAAGTATTAGTTTTTCTCTTGTTAACTTCCTTTCCAGGGAACAATAACATTTTTAGATTTTAAAGGTTTTACGTTCACCAATAAAAACTCGTTCCTTTACATCTTCAGAGAATTTAAATAATAACACAATGTCTTTAAATCAAACACAAAATACAAACATTAATACTACTCCAGACACACATTCAGACAATTCTACACAAGTAGATAACTTTAGATTCCAATCAAATAAATCCCTTAAAATTACCTCAATTTTGGTCAGATTGTCCTGAAACATGGTTTTTACTTATTGAAGGACAATTTGAAATAAATAACATTATTGATGATAATATCAAATTTCAAAATGTTCTTATTTCACTTCAACAAGAAACAATATCCAAAATTATTGATGTTATCAGTCCTCCTCCTTCTATTAATAAATATAATACAATTAAAAAAATTCTTTGTGAAAGATTTTCTCTAAGTGAAGAAAAAAGACTTGAAAAATTATTTTCAAATACTGAATTGGGAGATCGATCTCTATCTGAACTTTTTAGATATATGAAATCAATAACAAGTTCATCATCTATTTTTAGTCAGGAATTACTTTTTAAATTATGGATCAGAAAATTACCACAAGATATTCAAATACATTTAACTTCAAGTAATATTCAAAATATTACTGATATAATTTCACTTGCAGATAAACTTTTTGATTTAATTAATAAACCACATTCTTCTAAAATTTCTTCAATAGCTAGTATTGAAAACAATGTTCTTACACAATATGTAAAAAATTTAACTGATTTAATTACTACAATTTTTCAAAATTTAAATCAAATTACTACCGATATCAATGAATTAAAAATTCGATCTAGATCTAGAGAAAGAAATCAATCTAACTTCAGAAATTTTTCTAGATCTAGAAGTTTTAATAATGATAATAATATATGTTGGTATCATCGAAAATTTAAACATAATGCTTACAAATGTATTAAACCCTGTAATTTCAATGTAAATAAAAATTATCTAAATTCAAAATCAAATTCTTTAAACTAAACAAATCCGTTATGACTGTGGGTAATAATGGAGTTAATAATCAATCGTCCCACCGTCTATTCATATTTGATAAATTCAATAAATTAAATTTTTTAATTGATACAGGTGCTATAGTTTCAGTTATTCCTTCTTCAAAATTTAAAACTTATAAACGTTTTTCTGACCTTAAACTTTCGGCAGCTAATGGATCTAACATAGAAACTTTTGGAACAAAGCTTTTTAAAAATTGATTTAGGTCTTAGAAGAGATTTTGAATTCCCTTTCATTCTTGTAGATATTTCTTTTTAGAAAAATTTGGTATTTTGGTAGATATTAAAAATAAAGAAATTACAGATTTGAAAACAAAATTAAAAGTTTCTGGATCTTCCGGTTTTTGCGATATATTTTCCCCTTAAGATTCCTATTTCAGAAAATAAATTTACAAATATTTTAAATGAATTTCCTCTTATTACGTGTGAACTTAATTATACTGAAAAAGTACAACACAACACAGTTCACCGAATAGAAATAAAAGGAGTATCTCCTTTTTCTAAACCTCGTCGCCTAGATCCTATAAAATTAAAAATAGCAAAAACTGAATTTGAATTTTTAGTCAAAACTGGTGTACCTTCTAACTCTCACATCGCTTCTCCACTCCATCTGGTCCCTAAGAAAGATCCAAATGACTGGAGACCTTGTGGAGATTACAGACGACTTAATTTTATAACAATACCAGATAGGTATCCCTTACCTCATATTCATGACCTTAACATAGATTTAAAAAAAAAGATATTTTCAAAAATTTACCTCATTCGTGCATATCACCAATTACCAATGTCAGAAGAAGATATTCACAAAACAGCTATAACAACTCTATTCGGAATGTTTGAATTCGTACGAATGCCATTTGGATTACGAAACAGTGCTCAAACATTTCAAAGTTTCATAAACGAAGTATTTTCAGGTTTAGATTTTGTTTTTGTCTATATTGACGACATATTAGTAGCTAGTAACAATGAGGAAGAACATATAGAACATTTAAAAACAATTTTTAAAAGACTTGAGAAATGTAATTTAAATATTAAACCTACAAAATGTATTTTCGGAGTTGAAAAATTGGACTTTCTAAGTTATGAAATTTCTAGTGAAGGAATCAGGCCTTCTTTTTAACGAGTTGAAATAATTTCTAATTTTGAAAAACCTCTCTCAATTAATAAATTACAAAAATTTTTAGGTATGTTGAATTATTACCATAGATATATTAAAATGTTAGCAAAAGAACTTAGTCCACTACATGAAATGTTAAATTTTGCTATCAAAAATAAACTTAAAGAATTAAATTGGACAGGAAAAACTACTTCAGCTTTTGAAAATGTTAAGAAACTTTTTACATAAAAAACACCACTCACTTTGATAAAAATGGTCAACTATCACTTGCTGTAGATGCATCAAATGTTGCAATTGGAGCAGTTCTACAACAAATAAGTAACAACTCTTTAGAACCACTTGCATATTTTTCAAGAAAATTAACTCAAACTGAAATAAATTACTCTACTTTTGATAGAGAACTTCTAGCAATATACAACTCTATTAAACACTTTAGACATTTTCTTGAAGGAAGAATATTTACCATATACACTGATCATAAACCTTTAGCACATGTTTTAAATTCAAAAACAGACAGATCACCTCGTCAAACTCGTCATCTTGAATACATTGCACAATTCACCAATGACATTCAATACATTTCTGGCAAAAATAATACAGTAGCTGATACTCTCTCACGGATTCCAGATATTAATGCAATTTTAACAAAAGATATTAATTTTCAAACCTTATATGATGAACAACAAAAAGATGAAATTCTTAAAAAATTAATTTCAGATCTTAGTTCCAAAAATAATTTAAAAGAAATTAATATTCCTCTTCTAAATCTCAATATTTGGTGTGACATTACTCAAAAACCTTTAAGACCATATGTTCCTAATTCAATGAGAAAAATTATATTTGACAAAATTCATTGTTTATCTCACCCAAGTGACCGAACAACTAGACGTCTCATTCAATCTAAATATTTTTGGCCAGAAATGCGTAAGGAAATTAATAATTGGGCAATTAGTTGTATCAATTGTCAAAAATGTAAAATTTCTAAATATACGAAAAGTCCTATTCAAAAAATTGATATTCCTTCAGGACGATTGGAACATATACATATGGATCTAGTTGGCCCACTACCTATATCTAAAGAAAATCGGTATATATTGACTATTATCGATATACATACACGTTGGCCAGAAGCATATCCATTAAAAGATATTTCAGCAAAACAGTATCAACTACATTTGTTCAAAATTATGTTCCTCGTTTCGGTATTCCACTACAAATTACAGTAGATCAAGGTTCACAATTTACATCTTAATTATTCACTGAATTAACTGTTTTATTAGGGGCTCATAAAATTAACACTTCTCCATATCACCCACAGTCAAATGGAATGATTGAAAGATTTCATAGAACTTTAAAAACGGCAATTACAGCTTCGGACGACTCCACACATTGGTCAGAGATTTTACCTTGGATACTTTTAGGTTTACGAACTTCTATTAAAGAAGATTTGAAATGCTTTCCCGCTGAACTTGTATATGGAAAAACAATTAGACTTCCTGGTGAATTAGTTGTTTCTAATTATAATAATGAAATTGATAACACAAATGAAACTCTTACTAAACTTAGAAAACATTTCTCAATTGTTCGATCAAAAATAACTCATCATATCAAAGAAAATGATTTTATTCCCAAAAATTTAGACACTTGTGAATACGTATTTCTTAAAGTTGTTCATAAGTTTAATTTACAACCAACTTACGAGGGATCATTTAAAGTTAATTCCAGACAAAATAAAACATTCAACATTATGACTAATACACGAAACAAAATACACTACACTCCACAAAAAAATTTCATTTAACATTAATTAATATTTAATTTTATTGATCGTTTCACTGGAGGGGAAGTAAATGTAGGGTCTTTATTAAGTTGTTTATTTTATTTATATTAATACTTTTACTTGTTTCTTACTTGTGGTTTTTCAATTGTTTTAAAAAAATTAAGTTACCTTTTTTAAATGAAAATTTTGGAAGTTATCAAAATAAGAAAATTTTGTGAGAATATAAAATTGTGTTAAACAAATTGATATTTAAATTAATTCAATAAAAATATTTATATAAATAATAGTTTATTTCAAATACACTATAACTAGTACCTAGGACCTACCTAATTATTTTCTAGCTTTTCGTATTATTATTACTTCATGTAAGTATTGTTTTCAATAAAACCGTTTAACTTAAACAATTTTTTTTAATTATTTTATTAGTTGTACGATTGATTCCTGGGTGGCCACCATTGACAGTATCATCGTGATATTTTTGAAGAATCTTTTTAATTTTATCATTTTCCGTCACATGCACAACCTCCGGAGTTAAGGCAATTGTTAAATTTTTGAGAACTTTGGTACCTATTTCTTTAAATGTGTCTACTCGAGTATAATTAAACAATTTGTCTACTAAGGACAACTGTATTTTCTTAATTCCCAAATTGCCGGCTTTTTCCATAAGCCTGGTAAGGAATTGGCCTAAGTCAATCTTCGCCTCAACAATTTGATTCTCTATCTTTATTTCACTACAAATTTTCTTTCCTTTTTTGAAATATAATTTCGGGGAATCAAAAACGAACTGGACTAGTCTTTTTACTTCACATTTATTAAGCGCTTCGTATATTATAGGGTTCTCTTTGTGACTGTTTTTTTCTTCTCTTCATTTCTATTACTGTTATTACTGGAATTCTTTTTTAGTTTGCGATCTTGTCGTGACTTTCATTATTTTACATGCCTGTACTGACATTTCTTTCAAATCATTGATATTTATTAGTGACAAAGCGTCTGCCACGTAATTTTCTTTTCCGGCTATGTACTCCATGCCAAAGTCATACTCTTCCAAATCTAACCTGATTCTAGTTAATTTGGATGAAGGGTTTTTCATTGAGAATAAATATGTTAAAGGTCGATGATCCGTTTTCACTGTGAATTTTCTGCCATAAACATATGGTCTAAAATATATAATGGCCCAATGTATGTCCGCCAATTCTTTTTCGATCGTGGCTTTATTTATTTCGCCTTTTGTAAATGATCTTGAGGCATAGGCAATGGGTAATGGTTTTCTTTCATACTATTGGCTTAGCACAGCACCGCAAGCATAACCACTTGCTTCAGTTGTAATAAAGAACTCTCTATCAAAATTGGGATATTGTAGGATATTTGCACTAATTAATGCATTTTTTAGGTAGTTAAAAGATTTCTCGCAGTGGTATGTCCAATTGAAAATTACATTTTTCTTACTAAGCCTTGTTAGAATCCTAACGTATTCCGCGAAATTTGGTATGAATCTTCTATAATCTTCATCGGCATTTTTGGGAGTTGGGTAATTTTGAACAATTTTAAATTTTTTTGGGTCTGGTAAAATTCCAGTACTTGTGCATTTATGTCCCAGATAATTAACTTCTTGACTGAAGAATAAACATTTACCGGGATGTAATTTTAAATTATATTTTCTGCAAGTTAAAAAGACATTTCTTAAATTTTGTATCATATGTTTTTCGGAGCATCCTAATACAACTAAGTCGTCTATGTATAAAAATGCTTGTGATGGTTTCAGACCTGCGAATGCCAATGTTATCATCCTCTGGAATGAGTTTGGAGCTACTTTGCGACCATAAGGTAATCTTTTGAAACGATAAGTACCGTTATCCGCTGTAAAGGTTGTGATATCCCTTGACTCTGGGCTGAGTTCTATTTGGTGAAATCCTGACATTAAATCTAGGCATGAGAAATATTTCGCTCTTCCCAATTGATCCAAAATACCATCTATTCTAGGCAAAGGGAATTTATCGGCTGTTAATTTTTTATTTATTTGTCTGAAATCAACAACTAATCTCCACCTTTTTTCTTCTTTGCCCGGAAGGGATTTTTTAGGTACCAATAAAATAGGGCTGTTGTACTCTGAGGTTGATGGTTCAACAATATCATCTCGAATTAGTTTATTTACTTGTTTATGTATTTCATTCTTATGTGCTTGAGGTAGTCTATAATTTTTAATATACATAGGAGTGTTATCTTTCATATGCAACTTTTGTTTGTAAAAATTGTTGGTCGTGATTGGTCCTGTTTCTAATGAGAATATATCAACGAATTCTGAGCATAATATGTTGAGTGATTTACTAGCGAATGGTGGAAAATTTTGTATTCAATCTTTCTAACTTTTCTTTATTATTAGCTTTACAGTGAGGTGTATTTTCAATTATTACATAATCCTCTAAACTTTCTGTTTTGATGTCATAATCTTGAATGATTGCATGTTTATCTGTTGAATTTATTATTCTTATTAAAGCTTGATTTGAGTTTACTATCATGTTGGCTACAAAAATCCATCAGTCAATTCTTGATGAGGTACTAATAATTCCTTATTGTAACTATTGATATGAACCTGTCTAATTACTTCGGCTCTTGCGGGTATTGTAATGCCTGTTGATTGTTGGTTTATTTCTCATTTGTATAACTATGTCTTCTGGGTGATCATATGGTCGTAGTATTAGACTGTCCCCATTTTTATTATAATATAAAATGCAATTATATTTTTTAATGAAGTTGAGTCCAAAAACTCCATCAAAAGGGATTGGGAAATTGTCTTCTACTATATGAAATTTGTGTCCTATTAAAAGACTATCATCTGTTAGATCTGCTTTTACTGTACCTAGTGTGCTTGTTATGCCTCGGCCAATACCTTTTAAATCTGTGGTCTGTGAGTTATTTATTGTGACATTACTGTCAATTTGACCCTTTTTTATTATTGAGATATTCGCTACTCCTGTATTAAAACGGGTGAATTGCTCTGTCAGCAACAATTAGCAAATGCCCCTTTTGTGTTGGTGAAAATTTAGAATCTTTTTGTTACAGGGTAGCATATTAACTGGTTTAATTATTTGGCGTTGAAATCGTTGGCTGTTTACACTACAGTATGAAGAGTTACCAATAGTGCTTATGGGTTTGCGATCGATTTTTAAAGAAGATATTTCGGTAACACCAGCTGAAATGGTTTATGGCCAAAATTTAAGATTACCTGGTGAATTATTTGATTCAACTACAAAGAATGTAACTTCAGCGGATGTTTTAAGTAGTTTGCGTGAACATTTAAAAAATTTTAAATCAAATTTGGATCATCATCAAAATTCTAGCTGTATTTTTGTTCCAAAAGATTTAAAAGATGGTCATTTTGTTTTTGTACGTGTGATAAACAAGCATTCCTTGCAGCATCCGTATGAAGGTCCTTATAGAGTTATTGAAAAAGGTATTAAAAACTTTAAAATTGAGATAAATAATGAAATTAAATCTATTCCTATTGATCGTTTAAAGCCAGCAATGATTGATAAAATACAAATACCTAACACAAAAACAAAAAAGAAAGTTTTTAATTTATTTAACGTTAAATCTCTGGAAGGTGGAGTATTGTAGTGTTATATTTATATTCAACTTTAAATGTATCTATTTTAATTAAATTGAATTTTTGTTCTTGTTAATTTTTATATTTCAATTTTGAAATGATTGCCTCAAAAATTTTCATTCAGATATATATTTTTAAAACGAATTGTTAGCATAAATTTAGAAGTTAATATTAAAAGATATTTTATATAAAAATAAATAGTGGTATATTCATTGCCTACTACAGCTCCGTCCTTTTTCATTTAATTTGTCTAGAATACTTTTAACGCCATAAGTCGAACAAAAATTTACCAATCCTTGTGAAATTTGGTAGGGGCATAGATTCTATGACGATAACTGGTTTCTGTGAAAATGGGCAAATCGGTTGAAGCCACGCCCAGTTTTTATACACAGTCGACCGTCTGTCCTTCCGCTCGGCCGTTAATACGATAACTTGAGCAAAAATCGATATATCTTTACTAACCATAGTTCACGTACTTATCTGAACTCACTTTATTTTGGTATTAAAAATGGCCGAAATCCGACTATGACCACGCCCACTTTTTCGATATCGAAAAATGAAAAAAATGCCATAATTCTATACCAACTACGAAAAAAGGGATGAAACATGGTGATTGGATTGGTTTTTTGACGCAAAATATAACTTTGGAAAAAACTTTGTAAAATGGCTGTGACACCTACCATATTAAGTAGAAGAAAATGAAAAAGTTCTGCGGGCGAAATCAAAAGCCCTTGGAATCATGGCCGGAATACTGTTCGTGGTATTATGTATATAAATAAATTAGCGGTACCCGACCGATGATGTTCTGGGTCACCCTGGTCCACATTTTGGTCGATATCTCGAAAAGGCGTCCACCTATAGAACTATGGCCCACTCTTTTCTAAAATACTCTTTAATACCTTCCATGTGAAAGCCATGTCATACGAACACATTCCAGGGTTACCCTAGGTGCATTTTCCTACATGGTCATTTTCCCTTATTTTGTCTCCAAAGCTCTCAGCTAAGTATGTAATGTTCGGTTACACCCGAACTAAGCTCTCCTTGCTTGTTTATATACTGTTAGATGAAAGCTATATCTACAATTATGCATTCTACATTATATATTTTAATTCATATTATCAGAGGAATTTAAAAATCAGTATATATTACATCATCGCGTTTCTCAACTTTTCGTTTTATGGAGTTAATCGATGTGTGCACTGAGGCTCAATTGTAACAGGATTTGATCGTGTAGGTAGGGTTGACAATTGCGTTGGAAAAGTTGTGCATCTATAAACTAGGAAGTCTCACTCGAGTCTTAACAAATTTTTTCACCCATTGAAGTCCTTTCTCCATCATCACCAGCTAGAGTCGAACCCAAATACGAAACTAACTCTCGAAGAACAAACGAAAAACTTCGATATTTTTAGTTTGCGCATAGCCCAATTTCCAACATTGCTGGGGGCTCGATATGAACCATAATCAAAATATGAAAGTTGTATCGAGAAAGTGGCAAAAAATACTGAAATGATTCCGAAATAACTTAAAATTGATCCAGAAATTATCTCGAAATATTCTCGAAATGGTTTCCAGATCTAAGATTGGTGCCGGAATGATCCGTAAACAGACGGAAAATAATTCTGGCGTTATCCTCAAACTTCCCCAAAATAGTCAAACTGATCCCAAAAACAACATTGACAGTCTAAATCCGTTTCTCAAGGCATGCGGTTCTATGCACCGGAGCGACTCGGGATTTTTCTCGACCAAGGACTGTCATTCCAGTGTAACCCCATTTAATTTGTTGTGTCCCTTCCACAATTTGTCATCCTCCCAGCAGCTCCTTGCAGCGGGACTGCACCACACTCCCCTGCTCGGGGTCCGCCTCCTGACTCCGGTCCTGAAAATGGTTTTGCTGCGTTTGCCGGAAAAGAATCTTTTCAGGACTGTCATACTCTTGTCAGTGTGTCACGTGCAAGGGATGGTTGCATCGGACAGGTTGTTCTGGGCTAGATCCCAAAACCAGACTTCCTCGTAACTTTTATAAATATTTTGTGGCTCCTTGCTGTTCACGCCCAAGGCCGTCCCGTAGTCTACGGCTTAGCGCCCCCCACTACCTTCCAGCAGCTCTGCTGCTCAGCAAGCCACAACCAGCTCATACGGCCGCTCCCACTCATAACTACAATCTCCGTAGTAGAGTGGGGGTGTTCCTCCCCCTATTTTCCGGCAGCAATCGTGTAGGTCAGGGAAACAGACTCTTAGTCCCTACCACCTTTTGCACCGTTTGCTAGCACAGAATATATATGTTTGCGACATCCTCCCAATGCAGCTCCTTCCTTGGACGGTGCCACTTTCCTAGATGTTCTGGTCTCCGCGACGGAAACCCCCTGACGGGCTTCACTGCACCATGTTGCCAGGCCGCATACTCAAATACACCGGGTACCCCAATGCTTACCCAGGGAGGTCCAGTCTCAGGGCCACAACAGTAATTGCGTCCTAGCCTTTCACAACACAGGCGTGGTCACCCGTCACTTACTCCTAGAGTGACGACGTCTTCCCCGCTGCACTTCAGAATTCTGCAGTTAAACTGTAATGGGTTAACTGCCAAGATCACGGAGATAGTCGGTTACATGAAGCGGCACAATATCCGCATTGCTGCGATTCGGATGCGAAAAAATGCGCGAGCGCTTTTTGCTGACAATATATAATGCATTCTACGGTTGACAAAGTTAGACTGAGGGCCCACAGACAGGCATATAAACATAAATTCAGCGCGTTCCCAGTTACCATCACCGCCAAAGAGGTTGATGATGCCATCGGTCAAGCTAAACCTTCTAAAGCAGTGGGCCCAGACGGCATAGCTATGACGAAGCTTAAAAGCCTAGGAAAAGAGGGTATGAAATATTTAGCACATGTCTTCAACCTGTCCCTTTCCACCTTCGTCATTCCCGAAAAATGGAAAATGGCCAAGGTGGTCCCGCTACTAAAGCCTGGGAAACCAGCTAACCTAGGAGAGTCATATCGCCCGATATCTCTCCTATCGCCAGTAGCCAAAACTCTTGAAGCAATTTTGCTCCCCTATTTCAAAGCAAATTTGCAGCTAGCCTGTCATCAGCATGGCTTTATAAAACTTCATAGCACCACCACGGCGCTAAATGCCTTTAGCACCCAGATAATCAAATCAATCAAAATCCCCACCATGCGCTAAACCTATCAAAAGCTTTACTGCAAGACCTGAAAGGGTCTACCCTTACCCCAAGTCTTAAAAGGTTGACCGAAAATTATCTGGGTGGTCGGCAGGCATCGGTGCAATTTAAATTTAAATAAGGGCTGCCACAGGGTGGTGTCCTATCCCCACTTTTGTTTAACTTCTACATATCAAAGCTACCTTCGCCACCAGAGGGAGTTACTATCGTTTCCTACGCTGATGACTGCACAATAACGGCCACAGATCGATGAAATTTGCAACAGAATAAACGGCTACCTCCCTAATCTCTCCAGTTTTTTCATCTCGCGAAATCTGACATTATCACCGACTAAATCATCGGCGACCTTATTTACAACACGGACGTCCCAAATATCGACCATTTTGAACATCCACGTCAATGGCACTACATTACCGACTGTCTTACACCCCAAAATCTTGAGTGCGACGTTCGATCAGAATCTACATTTTGGTGAGCATGCAGCCGCAATTGTACCAAAAATCCAGAGCCGTAATAAAATCCTTAAATCCCTTGCTGGCAGTACTTGAGGAAAAGATTAAGAAACGCTCATTACCACTTACAAAGCAATTGGCCAGCCGATTGCATGCTACGCGTGAGAACAAAGCCGTATGAAGCCAAAAAATACAAGCAGGTTCTCAGTAAACTCCACAAACAGGCGTCGGATCTCTATGTCAGGAATTGCCCGTTGAATCCTGTACTCAAAGAACAATAACCTAAATTTGCAGAAGAGGAACGCACACTCCCTAGGGAAACGCGAGTCACTCTAGCTCAATTTCGATCTGGATTCTGTAACAGGCTAAACTCTTACCTATCCAGACATACAACCCCGACATACAAAATGTATGCCCTGCTTGCAAAGTGTCCCCATATGGCACCAACCATCTCTTCAATTGTAATGTGGAACCAACGCCTCTAACACCCCTCTAATTATGGTCCGCCCCTGTAGAAATAGCCAGTTTCCTTGGACTCCCGTTAGAGGATATTGATGACAATTTGTGATCGGTCACACCTATTGGATGGGGCGAAGCACTGCTACAACAACAACAACAACAGTTTAAATCAACAAAAAAATTAGAGTTATAATGATTAATAAAACGTTAAGATTATACCCCCAGCGGGTTAGTAGGTTAGAATATAGACGCGGTAGGCATGCCTGTCGTAAGAGGCGACTAAAATACCAAATGGACTCAAGGGGTTATGTAGCGCAACCCTTTAAAGGGGTTGCCAGCGCAATATATAGCTTCTCCAACCCAATTGTCAACCTCAACTATCCGTGGCGAATCCTGTTTCATTAACAGCCGAGGCTCTACCCCATTTTAACAGCTATAAGCTTCAAGCTTCACCGATTGCTTACGTATATAGTATATATTGTTGTGTCAAAAAATCATAGAGATCGGTGATATATATAATATATATATGATGGTATATATAGTATATATATTTTTTTTTGCGATTTCGACCCCATTTTAACAGCTAGAAGCTTCAAATTTCACCAAATGCTTACATATATAGCATATATTGTTGTCTGAAAAAATCATAGAGATCGGTGGTATATATATTATATACTTCATACAAACTGTAATTTTTGCCCCTTTTTTTAAGGATAGAAGCTTCAAAATTCATCAAGTTTCATCAAATAGTTACGTTTACTTCATATATTTTTGAAATACGTGATTCGTAGTCGTAGTTTTTACATGCAGACCACAAAAAACGTGAAGCTTTGCATCCTCACACAAAGTACCTACCTATTTTTATACCTTTCATGAAAATGAAATGGTATGTATATTAATTTCGTCACGAAACCCAAAATTGTAAGTCCTTAAAGGAAAAAAAATAGACCCACCATTAAGTATACCGAAACAATCAGAATGAAGAGCTGAGTTTATTTAGCCATGTCCGTCTGTCTGTCTGTCCGTCTGTCCGTCTGTCTGTTTGATTGCAAACTAGTCCCTCAATTTTTGAGATATCTTGATAAAATTTGGTGAGCAGATGTATTTGGGTGTCCGATTAGACATTTGTCGGAACCGGCCGGATCGGACCACTATAGCATATATCCTCCATACAACCGATTTTTCAGAAAAAGAGGATTTTTGTAATATCTTACTCAATTTATCAGATTGAAACTTCAAACTTCACCATATACTTTCGTATATTGCACATATTGTTGCCTGAAAAAATTGATGACATCGGTCGTATATATAGTATATATCCCCCACAACCGATTGTTCAGATAAGAAACTTTTCGTAATTACTGCCCTATTTTAAGAGCTAAAGGCTTCAAATTTCAACGAATGCTTACGTATATAGCATATATTGCTGTCTGAAAAATCATAGAGATCGGTTGTATATATAGTATATATCTCATACAACCGATTGTTCAGATAATAAACTTTTCGCAATTTCTACCCCATTTTAACAGCTATAAGCTTCAAATTTCACCGATTGCTTACGTATATAGCATATATTATTGTGTCAAAAAATCATAGAGATCGGTGATATATATAATATATATATGATGGTATATATAGTATATATATATATTTTTTTTTGCGATTTCGGCCCTTTTTTAACAGCTAGAAGCTTCAAATTTCACCAAATGCTTACGTGTATAGCATATATTGATGTCTGAAAAAATCATTGAGATCGGGTGTATACATAGTATATATCTCATACAACCGATTGTTCAGATAATAAACTTTTCGCAATTTCTGCCCCTTTTAACAGCTAGAAGCTTCAAATTTCACCAAATGCTTACGTGTATAGTATATATTGTTGTCTGAAAAAATCATTGAGATCGGTGGTATATATAGTATATATCTCATACAACCGATTGTTCAGATAAGAAACTTTGCGAAATTTCTTCCCCATTTTAACAGCTAGTAGCTTCAAATTTCACCAAATGCTTACGTGTATAGCATATATTGATGTCTGAAAAAATCATTGAGATCGGGTGTATACATAGTATATATCTCATACAACCGATTGTTCAGATAAGAAACTTTGCGCAATTTCTGCCCCTTTTAACAGCTAGAAGCTTCAAATTTCACCAAATGCTTACGTGTATAGTATATATTGTTGTCTGAAAAAATCATTGAGATCGGTGGTATATATAGTATACATCTCATACAACCGATTGTTCAGATAAGAAACTTTGCGCAATTTCTGCCCCGTTTTAACAGCTAGAAGCTTCAAATTTCACCAAATGCTTACGTATGTAGCATATATTGTTGTCTGAAAAAATCATAGAGATCGGTGGTACATATATTATATACCCCATATAAACTGAATTTTTTTGCCCCTTTTTTACGGCTAGAAGCTTCAAAATTCAAAACATTTCATCAAATAGTTACGTTTACGTCATATATTGTTGAAATACGTGATTCGTAGTCATAGTTTTTACACGCAGACCACAAAAAACCTGAAACTTTGCATTCTCACACAAAGTACCTACCTATTTTTTATTTTATATTTATCTTAAAAATCGTTTAGGTATGTAGATCTGTTCACTAGATATTTCTTATCGTATACATCCGATTATTCGGAGATTACGAACGGGATAAGATTATTGTTCAGCCCCATTCATGAAAGGTATGAAGTTTCGGCATAGCCGAAGACAGTCCCGTCCTTTCTTGTTTCGATTAAAAAATACAAGCTTATATCTTTCATACAAATTTTATTGTCACAATGTAATAATATCAATGCCATGAAAAGCTCTCAGTGAAAACTCATCTGCCTTGCAGATGCCGTTCGGAGTCGGCATAAAACATGTAGGTCCCGTCCGGCCAATTTGTAGGGAAAGTAAGAGGAGCACGACGCAAATTGGAAGAGAAGCTCGGCCTTAGATCTCTTCGGAGGTTACCGCACCTTACATTTATTTATTTATTTTTTTATTTTAATAATATCAATAAAATTACTATCTACATTTTAAATATGTCGTTTTCTACATTTGTTTTCGGCAAATTCATCAATTATATCTTCAATATCGATTTTGTTCAATAAATCTGACTCAATGCGTGTACTTTGCTTTATCTCGAGTCGCTCTTGTCGCGTTGTAGCTCTTTCAGCAGCTTTGATTCTTTTTAATTGCGAGAAGGAACGTTCGGCAGAACAATCTGTGATCATTAATGTTAAAAAAATCCGAAGAGCTATTTCTGTGCTAGGAAATACATCGGCTAATTGATCTTCCATTAGAATCTTAAACGAATGACTATGAGTTTTTTGTGCATCAGTGTATCTGGAGTTCACGTAACTTTGGAATTGTTTCATTTCAATAAAAAATTCTTCCAAATCTCTAGAATAAAAAGGAACTAAGTTATTTATAACTTCGTGGAGGTCTCCATAACTTAGAGAAAAGTTGATGGGAAATGCAAATCTCTCTGAAACTTCCATATACACTTTCGCACGTCGTTTGATTTCACTGTGAAGATTGTCGATGATTTCGATGAAACCTTTTGTACTAAAATTATCGCGAGCCGCAAATTCTACTTCTGGACTTCTGGAGCATTTCCGTCATTAGGTTGGTTTTTCCTACGTCGAGTACGTTTTACGATTTCTGTATAATCTACACCAGGTAATAATTGTTTTGTTTTTTCCTCGTAATCATTGAAATTTTTATGGAATCAAACTAAACTCCCTTCTAACAATCCGTACAAAAAATTACACGCTTGTAAATCTGCTTTTTCACTATGCAATGACTTACTGAAAGCATAACAGTCAAAAGAGAGTTCCATTCGCGATACACGTCGCCTCATAACGAGTATCAGTATTTTGTGATTCATCATCAGCAATGATTTCTACAGCCTCTAATATGATATCAAATGAATCGTAAACTGCATTCGGCGCACTCGACTGTGCTTCCCAGCGTGTAGTTGACAATGTCTTCAAAGTTTTCTTATTGTTTATTTTATTTTTTAATATGCTACAACGATAGGTTGAAGCGGAAAAAAATTATATAATGTCTGCATAATACAGCACTTCACAGCATGCTCTCTAAACAAATTAAGGGAATGCGTGGAACAGGGAGCATAGATCGCATTCTCATTCAAACTCAATATTCTTGCTTGCACACCGTTATACTTCCCGGACATATTTATTGCATTGTCATATTATTGTCCTCTACAATTTTGAATATCTAAACCACAGTCTTCAGTAAGACACTTTAAAGTTTTGCTAGACTTTTACCAGTATGACCTTCCAACTGAAGAAAAGTTATAAACTACTTCGATGCAATTCTTTGCACACTCATACAATTTGTCAAATGAGTCGGAAATGTCCTTTTTAGGAACCTTGTTGTTGCGTTCACTTAACGCGCCTGTTTTTCAGAAAAAATAAGAACAAAGATTTTAATAAGGGGATGCTTTTAAACCTTAACTTTATTCGTTGCCTCTGATAAAACTAGACATTTTTACACAGTTATTTCAGTATTTATACCTTTTAAGTATGAGCTGATTCTGCCGTTAGATCGTACATAAAAAATATTCATATATGCGAGTATGTAAAAAAGCATATCATGTATTTGTATACTATATGCTAGGTATGAAAGTGAAATTAAAAGAAAGAATAAGGAAAATGGGCAAATTAGCAACAATGTAGTTCATGTTAGGTTCACACCGAATTAATCGAAACTGTCGGTGACATCCCCTCGCCTGTAAACGAATTAGTCTCAGTATGTTTACTTCGTATATCGCCGACATCTAGTACTGCAATTTTGACTACGGGTCGATGAAGTATACCAGCTGATGTTTTGACTTTCACGCTTCGAACTTGGCCATCCTTAGCTGACACAACGTCTGTTACTCTACCTTTCGGCCAACAATTTCGGGGGAGATTTTGATCTACTATTATTAAGATATCGTCTACACATACCGGGGGCTGTTTCGCGAACCATTTATTGCGTCGCGATATGATAGGAATATATTCTTTAATCCATCTGTTTTAAAAACTGTCAGCAAAGTTTTGAGACTGATGCCAACGTTCACGAAGGCTGGAGCTGTCGTTGCAAATAGGTTTGTAGCCACTCGACGATCCAATAAGTAGATGCTTGGGAGTAAGCGCCTCGTCATAGTGACTCTCGAGCAACACAAAGATAAGTGGTCTGGAATTGATAACAAATTCCACTTCACATAATGCATAACGTAGACTCTCGTCGTTGAAATTCGTAGATGGAAGAATATGATAGAGTACGTTTTTGAGAGATCTCACAGTCTTTCCCACACTCCACCCATATAGGGTGCACATGGAGGGTTGAATGTCCATTTTATCGTGTCAAAGGATAGCGTAAGATGCGGGAAGTTGATCTCCTTGAGCTTAGCGCATATAACCTTCTCCGTCGCCTTGAAGTTACTGCCATTGTCTGTGAATATCTCTCTGGAATAGCCCCTTCGTGAAATAAAGTTGCGTATCGCTATTATGCATGAGCTTGTGTCCAAGCTGGACGATATTTCGATGTGTATGGCACGGATTGTTAAGCACGTGAAAATTAAACTCCATCTTTTTTCGCGCCTTCTTCCTACGACCACCTGTAGCGGACCGAAATAGTCTATGCCGACGTACGTGAACGGCCGCTCGAACGCGGCAAGTTTTGCCAATGGTAGAGCTGCCATTTGTGGGGTATTCTGCATACTTCTGTTGTTTTTGCATAGCTGGCAACATTTACGAACATTTTTATAGAGAACTCTAAGACGTGGTATAAGGTATTGTCCGCGTACATGGTTGATAATTGATTCGTGCATTTGGTGGTGAAATTGCTCGTGAGCCGAACGTACGATGAGAAATGTGACGTAGTTAGAAGCTGACATGACTATAGCGTCTTTTCGGTTACTCAAGTTTCCCGCGCGACTCCTACTCCTGAGTAGTATACCTGTCTCGTCCAAGTAGACATCCAGAGAATATAATTTGCTCGACCTTTTCAAAGGTTTCCCGTGCAGCAAAAAGGTTATCTTCTCGTTGAAATCTGTTTGAGCATACTTAATGAGAAAATACTGAGCTTTTTGGATCAATTCAAAGTCAATAGCTGACTTTGTTCTTTTAGATGATATTTTTGAATGTAGCTTTTGTATGTAGAGCATGAAGGTCGCTACTGCTCTATACAAGCGTCTCCAGTTAGAAAGTATTTAACGTTCAGCTGAATATTTCGTAATGGTATAATTTCAATTTGTAAACAATAGTGTCTGAGCTCCTTTAAGTCATCATCATTTGAGTTTACGTCGGTGAAATGCGGCCAGTTCTTCTGCTCTAACGCTAAAAACTCCGGCCCTTCAAACCATGGCTTGTAGGCCGTAGCAGTAGGGCTAGTTATTTTAGTAGCCAAGTCGGCGGGATTCGACTTCGAGGGTACCCACCTCCATTGGTCTGCATTTGCTGTCTCGAGTATCTCACCAACCCTATGCATAACGTATTGATGGAAGTTTCTGGGATCCATAAGGATCCACCGTAATACCGTTTTCGAATCGGTCCACCAATGCATAGACGTTATGCTAATTCATTGCACACTGGCTACCGTAGAGGCCAGTCGGGTGCCGACAACCGCTGCTTGTAATTCCAACCTCGGGATTGACATGGCTTGAGGAGTGCGACTTTGGATTTGGCCGCTGCTAGGGTGACAGAGACATCGTTGCCCTTTTGTATTCTTAAATAGCAAACAGCTGCATACGCGTTTTCTCCCGCATCGACGAAAGTGTGCAGTTGTACATCGTCTGCCCGTTTAAGCAATGAGGAATAACAGCGAGGAATTGTACAGCAGTTATAAGTTGCACCATTGTTTTCCAATGGCACCATTTGTCGTAAAGTTTGTCATATAGCGGATCGTCCCAGGCAATACTGGATCGCCACACATCTTGGAGTAGAATTTTCAACCCTACAGTGTAGCAGTTGACGAACCCCAAAGGTTAGAAAATAGATATAAGCACCTGGAGAACCTCCCTTTTTGTAGGCACCAATTTTTCATTAATGACATCGCGGCGAAGACTCGTAAACCTGCAAATATACTTAAAATTGTCGCTAGTTGGGTGCAAAAACATACCCAGTATCTTTGTAGTAGACGCCCGCTCTTCGAACTCGTGTACCGATAAGGGGTCATCCGTCAATTTACCAGCAAGGGTTTGAAGTTTGAGGACCAACCGCGAATATCGAACCCAGCTGCGCGGTGTATATCCTTAGCCTGCGTAGCAAATCTTAGGGCGGATTGTTCGTTCAGTCGATGAAATCGTCGACGTAATAATTTTTCATTATGGATTCCGCTGCCCGTGAAAATTCATCCATGAATTTATCTGCATTTTTATCATGTACGAAATGAGCTATGCAAGGAGCACAGTTGAGACCAAATGTCAGCGCTTGCATAACATAAACGCTAGGATGTTTCGTATCGTCCCCGTCTTCGCGCCACACAAATCGCTTAGCGTGCATATCCGTTTCTCGAACCTTTATGCGGTGAAACATTTCGGCAATGTCTCCACATACAGCAACTCTACCGACCCTAAACGCTAGCAAGATTTGCACAAGTGGGTTCAGCAGATCAGGACCAGTTAAGAGAAAGTCGTTTAGTGATTCTCCATTAGTTTTCGCAGCAGCGTCCCAAACCATACGAATTTTACCAGGTTTATTGGGGTTTCTAACGACGAATGTTGGTAAGTACCAAACTTTGTTTCTGGAAATTTAAATCTCGGCTGTCGATAGTTTCTTCGCGTACCCCTTGATGAACAAGTTGTTAATCTGCTGCTGCATGATAGATCGCAGGGTAGGATCTTTAGCGAATTTCTTTTCTAAGTACATCAGACGTCGTATTGCATTTGGAAAACTGTCAGGCAGAGGCGCATTTATATGTCGCCACAACAACCCAATCTCGTAACGATTGCCAAGTTGCTGGCACGTGCTGGTTATGATATTTAAAGCCTTAGCATTATCCTTTGAAAGGATCTCCTTTAATTTTGGGGACCCCTGTGCGAAGAAATCCTTAAATATTTCATGTAGGTGATCGTATTTCAGTTGGCAGTCACACGTGTATACATTCAGATGAAATTTGTCCTTTGGGTTTCTCTCACACCCCTGCAGTGTCCACCCCAACGCGTCTTGGAGGCTATGGGCTGACACCAGACACCTTTTTTAACTTTAAGCGGTATGGCCAACTTCCAGTTATCAGCACCAATAAGTACCGACGGTTTTATGTTATCGTACGATACGATGGGAAGCCTCCTAAGATACTGATATTTCGATTGCATATCGGTTGTGTTAAGCGACTGTACTGGGAGATCAAGGTTATCCACCGTACGTACATTTTCCAGTGTGAATTTATTATTGAGGGTCCTACCCGAAATATCTATGGACGCCTCTTCAGAGTTTTCTGCGATGCGAGTGGTATTAACAGTCCAACGCAAACATAGTTCCCTTTTCACTTTTTACGCCAAGTTTGTTAAACACTTCCCTTTCTATAAGAGTCACTGACGAGCCTTCATCTAAGAATGCGTGAACATCGACCACAGTATTGCCTGAATACAAACGAACAGGTAAAATTCTAAAAAGGGGACGCGAGTCCTCGTGGCTACTGTTGTGAGTGTTAACTTGTTCAATTGATACCTCGGCGTATTTGTGTAGTAGAAGGTGGTGTTTTTTAGCGCAGTCCTCTATTCCACACGCTTTGTTTATGAAACATTTGCATCTATGCGAACCAAGATATTGCCGACAAAAATTGTTGGCTTTAACTACTTCCCATCTACGTGGTAAAGCAAACCTTTTAAATACTTCACACTGGGGCACTTTATGGTCGTAGCCCTTACATATGCAACATTGTTTGTTAGCTGTATTATAAGATACTAACTTCGACTGTTTTGCACTACTTTCAATTGTATATGTGTTAACCGTGGCACTGATCTTACCTGGTGCCAAGTTGACAACTGTGCTAGCTGCTTCTGCTAAACTGAATATCCAGTCACTAAATTGCTTCACGATCGGAATAGTATTATCTTTTGGATGGAGAGCCCAGTTCATCTTATGAGTATTGGAGAGTTTATCGACGAATTCCTCAACTAATAGTGGATTATGGAGATACATATGCATCTGGGAACTTTCTGACACAAAGCGCGAAATCAATAAGGCCTTCCAATTTGTCTTTTGGAGGAGGCATTGCTCGAGCTCTATTGACCATGCGTTCAAGTATGTACTCGGGCCTTCGAAAACACATTCTCAAATTACGAATAATCTCGGCAACCATTGCAGGCAGGAAAAGTTTCGCTCTAACCATATCGCGAGCTTTACCCTTGAGACAGGCCTGGAGCCTTATGAGATTTTCCGCATCGGTATATCCGGCAACTGCTGTACTATTTTTAAAATTGCTGATAAAATGTGGCCATTCCTCTGGGTTGCCACTAAATATAGGAAGCTGCTTAGGGATCGCTTGCTTTGCCACTAGTTGCGAATGCGACGGTCCTACTGCGAGAATGGAGAAAAAACAGTAGAAGGAAGCTCACTGTATTGTGACAAAATTCTGTATTTGCTATCCAAATATTGTTGTTGTATCCCCATTTCTTCTTAAGACGCTCTAATTGAAGGTTTCGCTGTATGTCGGACTTATCACACTTGCCGTTTAATGCACTCATTTGTTGACGTGGCACTGTATTTGCGTTAGTACATGAAATATTATTTGACGAGCTAGCTATATAGCCAGCATTTAAATGCTGTGGGCGATGCACCATCGGAATCTGCACTGCGATGCCCTCAGCAATAGGTGTTGTGATAACCGTGGTGGCTGTTGTGGTCAGAGTTGACGCCCTTACGATCGTTCCCAATATTTGTGCTGTTGTAACTGGTTGACACAGTGGAACATATTGCGTATGTCAGTTACTTTTATTAGTATTTGGCAATGAAGAAGCTATTGGTTGAGCAGTTGTAGCTAATACGTCGCGCCTACACCCGACGCAGCTCCAGCTAACGTCAGCAACATTGCTGTCCACTCCGACGCAGTCGAAATGATACCACGAGTTACAGACGTCACCTGGACCATTCGCTCATTGTCCACCTCTTCACACACTTGACAATTTTGATCCATGTTTATTGGTTTTAATTCGCTTTATTGGTTTTAATCTCGAATTACACTTTAAAGTTTAAAAGAATTGTTGCGTTCAGTTAACGCGCCTGCTTTTCAGAAAAAATAAGAACAAAGATTTTAATAACCGGATGCTTTTGAACTTTAACTTTATTCGTTGCCTCTGATAAAACTAGACATTTTTACACAGTTATTTCAGTATTTATACCTTTTAAGTATGAGCTGATTCTGCCGTTAGATCGTACATAAAAAATATTCATATATGCGAGTATGTAACAAAGCATATCATGTATTTGTACAAAGAATAAGAAAAAGGGGCAAATTAGCAGCAATGTAGTTCATGATAGGTTCTCACCGAATTAATCGAAACTGTCGGTGACACTTGTCTAGTCGTCGCCTTAGTTTTATTTATTTGAGTAAAATTTATTTTCAATTCTGGGCCCGTATTACGTGATACGATCCGTGATCGAAACTAATTTTTTAAATCACAATAGCTCTTGAAAGGTGGATCGGATTAATGGTACTCGTTAAATCAATTCTTTATTATAATTAAAAAAAAAGTTTGACAGTTGCATAGTTATTGCTTGAGTGAAAATGGTTTTCAGTTACTGATCGTAATACGTAATACGGGCCCTGATTATATTTTTCCCTAACTCTCTAGAATTTTATGTTTGTGAGAAAATTTTAGAAGTCTTTTTCATTTTTCGGGGACCCCTAAAATCGGGGCCTCAGGCAACTGCTTATTCTGCCTACCTGTAAATCGGCCCTGGGCATCTGGAGATAAGTTTTCACTGAGAATCTTTTCATGGTAGAAATGCACACAGACTCCTTGCCAAATTACTGACGAGGGGCGACCCCACTTAGTAAAACTTTCTTCTAATTGAAAAAACTTGTTTCTAAAATTTTGATATTGCTTTGCCCGGGGCGTGAACCCAGAATCCTCGGTGTGGTAGGCGGCCGGCTTTATTATTATTAAGGACAATAAAATTCCATTCAGACGTCTAAGTACATGATGTTTGCGTATGCCACTGCGTATACGTAACCTAAATAAAATAATTGAATCAAATTAGCTGCATTCAACCCAGCGAAGCTTTAGATAGTAGTGGATATACAAATATACAAGAATTGCTAGCTTAAAGTTATATAAGCTTATGTTTCCAATAAATTTAAACAACAATAATTCCAAGGACAAATTACCACCGCCTGGTGCTGCCCGTGCGTAAATGCAGTCTTCTTATATCAGATGTCGAAAGAAAATTGAAGTGCTTTTTTTGGACAATGCATTGATTTTTATTTACCGTTCAGTAAATTGAAGTGTTGAGTAAAAATGCAATCAAAATATTTTCCATAATTTTAAGTATCTAATGTTCAGTGAAATATGAAAACCATTTTAAGATATGACGATGGTGCAAGTAGACAGGCACTCACATACATGCTTACACTCCAACACTCCTTACATCTAACCACATTTGCTTATATTGTAAGTGTTTACCATTACATATTTGATTATGTATGTATGTATGTATATATGTATGTACACACACATGTACCTTGTTAGTATGTTTCCATACATTTGCATTACGTTCACTTTACATTACGCGTTCTTGATTGCTTGTATGCCTTTGCCGGTAACTGTGCAATTTTCCAATTATCATTTGCGAAATTTTTTGCTTTCTTTTCATCTACCGCAAATTTACATATAAACACAAAAACATTCGGGGCCGGAGGTTTTAAACATTGTAGGGGCCCGCACCACTTATAAAGATAATTTGATTACTAAAATCCAAACCCTGTACCCGGGTTGCACTAGACTTGGGAGCCGCCCAGTAAAAAGTGCTATTCATGAAAAAAGGGTTGAGCACCACATACAAGCTATTGGTTTATTTGTGGCCTATTATCGATAGCGAGTTATCACCGTCAAGTTATTGACTTAGTTTTGCCGAGCCATCGGCTTCTAATCGGTTTCTTATCGACGGGTTCCAAATGCCTCATCGATTTTTTTTGAAGAGTTATTAATATCTGTGATATCGATAACACTCCGATAAAAGGTTGGTAACACTCCGATAAGAAATCGACAGCTTTTTGATGGTAAGTCGATACGTTTTTGATAAGAAATCCAAAATTTTCGATAACTAATCGATAACACGGCGACAACAAATTTGTAACACACCGATAACAATAAAACGATAACATTATAGCATGAAATCGATTATTTTTTGATAACAACATATGGTTAAACTATGGCGGCCGCCGTGGTGAGGTGGTAGCGTGCTCCGCCTACCACACCAAGGGGCATGAGTTCAACTCCTGGTAAATGTAACAATAAAAATGTACAAACAAATTTTTTCAGTGATTTGGGAAACACTCCGGGCGTATTTGTGCCATGAGAAGCTCTCAGTGAAAATTAATCTGCCTTGCAGATGCCGTTCGGAGTCGGCATAAAAGAAGTAGGTCCCGTCCTGCCAATTTGTAGGACAAATTAAAAGGAGCACGACCAATTGGAAGAGACCCTCGGCCTAAAAATGTCTGCGGAGGCTATCGCTCCTTATATTTATTTTTTTTATATACATAAGTAATTATTTGACAAAAAATAGCTGTAACATGTCGATAAGTTTTTGATACCAATAAAACAAATCTATAACTTTTCGATAAAAAATCGATAACTTTCCAATAATAAGTCAATATGTTTCAAGGTTCGATTCGAGCTCAAGGCCAGAACAATAATTTTTTCTAATGATAATTATTGTTATTTTTCAATTTTTCTAAATTTGAAAAATTGTATTTTGTTTTTGGAATAGTAAGTAGAAAATTTTTCAGACAACCTGCCATAGCTGCGCAGATATATCCATTTCCAAGGTGCTAAGCCTTCATCATCAGTACACTTTAGGCACGCTGCGCAAACCATTTAGCAATACAGCGGTTCAAATTTAGAAAAATTAAAAAATAACAATAATTATCATTAGAAAAAATTATTGTTCTGGCCTTGAGCTCGAATCGAACCTTGAATCATTTATCAATAGGCCGCTAAAAACAAAAACAATTCATAAGTCAATATATTTTTAATAACATATAAATAACTTTTCCATAAATAACGATAAATCTTCGATACAAACCAGTAACTCGTCGAAAAAAGTCGGCCAATGATTGGTAACCTTTTTTATGGAAAGTAAATTTATAACATATCGATACCAAATCGATAATTGGTCCCTATCTCGTCCACAATACGGATATAAAAAAGCGCTGATTAGTCTGTAAGGAAAGGAGAACACGCCAATGCCCTGTCCATGACAAACTAATAGTTCATTGCTAGAATACTGACTACGCTTACGATTTCACTTACCTAAACTTTTCACTATTCCCCCATACCGTGAGCAAGGATACTAAAATATCAAAATCAGGTAACAAGAATCGAATGAGAACTAGACTCTTTGAGCCTTGAATGATCGGACTGTTCCAATAAAAGGTGCAGATGTCTGGCTGATAGATGACCCCGTGAGGCCAAGAACTGAGATCACCACTATCCAGGATGTGAGCAGGGACGGTGCTTTAAATGCTATAGACGGAAACTCACGATAAAACATCTTCCAACGGGTTTAGATTGATTGATTGCGGCACTTCCCGAAATATGTTCATCTGTAGTACTAGGTTTTATAATTAAAGGATACACCAAGATACTTGGCCTGGATATGCACATGGTACGAGGTCCAAAAATCATCTGGGATCACTCTCTTGTGGCAGCCAAGAAACGCACATGCAATTCTAAGAGCAATATTCGAACCAAAGATGAACTGAGCAGAGGCAGCATATATCTTCTTTATTACTACGTAACGCCGCTGAAAACAGTGGTTGAAAAATCCGCCCTGTACACATGGCTGCATTAAAAGAAAACGTTTAAAGGTTTATTTACACGGAAATGCAAAAGCGTCGTTGGTGCTTGCAATTGCCATTTTTGGTGCTCTTATGCAAATGTTTATCCCACATACGGCAACGACCACAGAAGGTAGCGTATGAAAATTACGATCCTTGCTCTGCTGTTTTCCTCCGTTTCATAGAGTGCTCGTTTTATTATTATTATTCCTACTTCTTATTAGTTACAATTTAAGCCTATACAAGATTGGTTAGTCTTCAATGTCATTGCATGTTTTTGTAGAGTGCAAAACACGCACACATTTTTTATTACAAAATGCAGATTTTTTTACTGATATGATATAGCGGAAATAGTGGCTTTCTGTAAAAAAAGGAAAACTACTTAATTGGCTTCAAACGGTTCAAATTACTCTGCCCGAGTTCAATAAACTCCTACATTGGCTTTTCATGGTAACTACTGGCAATTACATCTGTTTCTGCTACCATCGCGAGAATCAATCAGGCGTTTGTAAGGCAGGGCTTCAGCGCTTCATATAATACATTAGACAGAATCTTATATGTGTTGTTAAGCATCCCTACAATGCTCTCATTTACCATGCGTTGCTAATACCGTATGCAGCATAATCCTACACGTAGTGCCGTTTTTTCAGAGGGAGTATGACATTCCTTATCACGCTAGCTGTTCAACATGACTCTCTGGAAATCAATGGCGTTCGAAGCGGCGGTACTTAGAAAGTGAGAAATGTGCTTCCACTGCTCGGGCTGCATTGGCATGTATGACACACATCGCACAAAGGTGTATGTGTCCCTTAGCTCCACCAAGCAGTGGTCCGAGTTGTTTCCAACTATTGTTTGGCACTTTCATGTTACGTAGACGAAAACAAATGTCAGATTGAAAAATTTCTGCTTGATACCGTGAAAGACATTACTTAACGCCGAAGTTTCTTTCGCACCACAAAACCAGCACCATGGTTTCGAATAGCTTCACAAGGCTCTTTTCTTGTACTACTTTCACGAGGACATCAGCCAGCTGATCAGCTACATAAACGACTAAGGCGGGGTCCTTAAATGTCCAGTGATCTTAATTACAATTCGCAAATAATCCACGCCATATGTCCAATTTACAAGAGTCTGACTGTAAGTTCACAATTTACTACTTTGACATCCGTTCCACAATACCGACACATAACTTGCGACACCACACAAAACTTCTAAATTGATTACAAGCTGATGGATTTAAGTAAAAATGTAAAAAAAAATACATGACATGGTTTAGTACCAAATTAACGGTTATGAGCCACGAACGGTGCAATATAAGTACTTAAGTTTACAGTGCACACATACATACATTGATGTGTACTTGCAACATTTTAGCTAATAAGAGTTATTACAGGTATATATGAATGTTTGTTATGAATTATGGGAAAATACCCAGGCAGCACTTTGAAGCATAGACCAATAGACATTACTTCATTTTGCGCTCATCAATAGTGGAAGAATCTAATATCTGCCCGGATAGGCACGACTTGAGTTGTGTTAGTATGAACCGAATTTAAAGTATACTCTGCTGGCTCACGTAAGATGAGGCCAAACAATATTCAATAAGGAGCTGGTATAGAGGATGCCGAGAACTTTGCCTTTCAATTGTCTACTCAGTCCAAAGTAGCATTTATTCGCATCGCTGGATTTTAAAGCTAACTTTGTTGTTTGTGTTAGTGCTGCTTCCAAACAAACAAAGTCGAAGTCTTTTACTACGACGCAAGTGCGCTGACTCTTCGCTTAATGACAGCAGGTACTTCGTCTTGTTCTTATTCACCATCAAACCCATCTTTTCACTTCTGTTTCTAGTTTAAGTAAGCAGAACTTACGGCACTGGTGTTCAAGTCGATGATGTCAATGTCGTCAGCGTACACCAGTAATTGTACGCTCTTATTGAATATTGTGAAGAATATTAGCATCACTAAGCCGATATTAAGCAGCCACTCATATGTACGTAAACAAATCAATCATCATGTAAACACATACATACAAGGCAGCGGAGAAATACTCACAAACGCATGTAATCATCAGCCGAAGTAATACTCACATATACACACGCATATGGCTACAAACTACAAATATAAATACCTGTATATGGCTGGTAACCAAGCATGAAGTTCGCGAAGTTACTAGACCTTAAGAGAAATGGGTGAAGGAAAAAATTTAGAGTATAAAAGCAGCGCCAGCTGTGGAATCAGTAATCAGTTTTGATTTTAGCACGCTATTGGTTGTGAAGTATAAGTGTTATTGTGAAGTACTCTCAAGTAGTCTAATAAAGACCATTTTGCATTATTGAATATTATTTATTATTATTGAATATTATTAATACTTATTATTAATATTTATTCGAACGTTAGCAGAAGGTTTGGAATAAGCGGAATTAACCAAAAATTGTTACAATATTGTTACAGAATGTTAATTTCTGCAGCTTGTATTATTTTGTTCAGCATCAATTTAAAAAAATCGCACGATAGCGGGTTATCCTGTCTGAATCCTCGTTTAGTTTCTTGTTTTTATGGGGGTTTGCCAAGATTTGGCGCATAGTGGATATCTGGTCTATTGTAGAACACCGCCAATGTTGAGGTCCAATTAGTCGATTCACGGTGGGATTCAATCTTTCCCACAACGCGCTTAATCTGGGTATTGCTATTCTCATTTCATCATAATTGGATAGGGCAACGTTAATTACATCATCATCGATTGCGGGCTCGGATTCATCATCTTCCCTTGGCGGCACGTCGCTGTCTGCATTTAAGAAGATAAAGAAGTGCTCCCTTTATAATCTAAGCACCATCTGGGTATCGGTTAAAAAAACTCAATTTTTGTTTTTACAGGAGTTTGACATTTACTCCAAACCTTCTGTCTGTCACCGTACTTTTTTGAATGGAAAAATTAGAGTGCGCTATTCCTGGTGGCTAGCAGCTTAAGCCTCTCGCACTCACACCTCTCTTCCTCGGCATTTTTCTTACTGTAAAGGCTTCTCGGTTCCTTTTTCAACTCGCGGCAGCGTTCTTGCCTTCGCTTTTAATGTAGCTCAGTAGGCAGCGTCCTTTCTCTCGGTTGCAACGCGGTATTCTGGTAATAAATATTTCTTCGGCGGGCCTACGAAGGGTTTTAGAGATATGCCCCCACTGCTCTTGCATTCCGTCGGTTTGTTTTGGGTCGCAGAGTGCAGGTGTGGCGTCGAGTTTCGAAGTCATTGACAGTTCACTGGGAACGCAGCCTTTTGACGTCAAAGTTACCTTGTTTGTTTTGTTTTTTGCTTTTAGCCGCGCAGAGACGGACGCGTCCCATGGCTGCGACGAGAAAGTGATCAGAGTCGCTGTTAAATTATAGAATTGTGTGCACATGTAAAATACTGGAGGCATGCTTTCTGTCTGTCACATGTGTTCGATGTGATTGCCATATAACTTGATGAATATTTTTATGCATGTACGTCGTGCTCGATATGACAATGTTTCGAGCACCGCCCGTAGAAGATTGCCTCAGTCTAATGGGATAAGCTTCTTTGTGGAGGCTGAACTTTCCATCATGGGGCTGAAAACACCTTCTTTGTCCACCCTGGCGTAAAAGTCGTTAAGCACAACTTTTATAGAATGCGTCTTTCACGCTATGGTGGCTTTATGTAAGCCTTTACCTCGTGTTTTATCTCGTGCAGGTGCTCCTCGCAATTTCTAGAAGGTTGCTAGATCTCAAACAGTTAGCTGAAATTGTGCACTGTAACTTTGAAAGATTAGTTTAGCTTCGAAGATCATGTTCAGGAGATATAACCGGTTTTGAAAACACAGTTACTTGGCTTATAGGGAAATGAAACTATATAATGCCTTGCAGGTTGCCATCTAAATTTTTTGCTTTTGACCTTAGTCAAGCATTGCCGCCTAAACGATTTTTGCTGCTGCGTAAAAGGTAACTCTAGTTATTTCACGGTTTCGCCTGCTGTAATCGGGTACATAAAGGGAAGTCAAGCCTTCCTCACTTGACTTTCTCAATCCAGTCTTCCCATTCGTTTGCTTACAAGTACGGATGCCGATAATAACTCTATACCGTTCACGATTCCCAACTATATATTAGGACTGTTATGATGAGAGACTTATAGAGTCTTTTTTTATTCGTCAGAAGAGGATTTTCAATTCAATTCAATTGCATACTCTGTAAAAAGTACCGCTTATTGGCTAAAGCGATTGCTTGTTTGATTTCTAGGTTGTGGGACTGTTTAACCCAATTTAAAAATGTTCACACATATAGAAAAACATGACTGAGTAATGACATTCCGCTATACCAAAACCAAAACGCCCCTACATCATTGCGTCTAGTCTAGACGCCTCATCTGCGTGCTAATGCAGAGCTCTGGTGATTACTAGAATGAATAATTTACCGCTGGTATATTCTAAGTTCCTTAACCCAGGCGACTCGTACGTAAGTTATGAGATTATCCTCACAATGCTAGCTTGACTATCGTGGCGTGCCATAGTTGGTGAGAGTGACTTTTACTTTCGCATGTGCAGCTGTTTCTATGTTGTGGAAATTGGCAAACTCCCGAGTCTGTGTGTGTAAGCGCATAGTGGGCAGCCTTATAGTTTTCGCTCTACTAAACTGTATAATTTTATTATAAATCTTGTCATGAAGCTAAAATGTGTAATAATAGCACTATTGGCTTTGCATAAATATGTCAGTGTGTATGCGTGAGAGCAGGTTATTTCATAAAAATAATAATATGCAAGAAATCTTGCTGATACTGTTACTTTTTTATGACTAAACCGCATGTACCTATCATCTGATTCATATATTATACATTAGGGTGGATTAATATTGTAGCGAATATTAGCAACACTATGAAGTTAGTAAATAATCACAACAACAAAAAAAAACAAGCAGCCACACTATATACATGTACACATAAAAGCAGCAGCACACTTATGTACAAGGAAACGGAGAATATTCCATACACATAACAGCAGCTTGAAACAAGAGATTATTTCACATACACATATGTAGTCATTACCTAAGAGCGAAAGATGGTACTCACATATACACACGCATATAGCTAGAAGAAAAACATAAACTACAGATATACATGTATATAGCTAAATAACCAAGCATGTGATACAACTGTTCTAGAAGGCATGTTCCTGAAACGTCTAGACCTTAGGAGAAATATACCCACGAGGTAACCGAGATTATAAAAGCAGCGCAAGCTGAGGAAGTTTGATTTAAACACGCTATTAGTGTAGTATAATTGTAATTGTGAAGTACTACTGCAACAGTAAAGTTGTAAAAAAAGACGATTTCGTATGCTGAATATTGGAGTTATTTATTCGACGGTTCAGCGATTCGAACGTTAACATAAGGTGCAATATAATCGGAATCCCCCAAAACTCGTTACAATATTTTGCCAATATCAGTGCTGGCAGATTTAGATTCCACATAAAATTCTATGAAATCAGTTACGGAAGTCACGATTCATCAAATAAGATCACGCTGGAAGCGGAAATTTTTTTTTATGATAATCTCAAAAACGTCACTGTTAACCAATTATAACAGTGAGATAGACGAAACCGAACGCGTAACAGCAGAGAATGAAATACCGTGATTGACCGATGCATAGCTTGTAACTGTTTGCGCTGTACGTCGCAATTATTGGATCTGTTGATTGTTTCCATCGCCGGTTGGTTCCTACGCTGTCCGTAAGGCAACGAAAAGCGAATGGCTCTAATAAGGATCGTTGGACTTATCAGCTGAAGAAACTTTCTCTAATATAGAAAATAAATCACATCTAGGTTAAAATAGATTAGGTTGGGCGGCAGCTGTCCAGTTAAAGGTCCAGCTCATCTGGACCCTTTTACTTTAATGGTGACACTGACTTTCAATTACTTAGCGAACCGCTGCGTGGCGACGACAAAGCTACGAATAAGAGACACATCGATTTCGGAAATTTGCCCCGGAATGAGATATTTCAGCCTCGTCCTCGAAAATGCTAGTCTGCTGTTTATAAAGTGACTGGATGCTTCCACCTCGTCGTCCGCCATAGAGCTAATTCTGGACCATAACGAATATTAAGCCGTACCACTTGTACCCTCATTGGACCGAGCCCTATCAACACTTCAATAACTACATATAGATGATCTTTTGTAAACCCGACTAGCTCCGCCGAGCACTTGGAGTCAAAATCGGACCAAAAAGCTCTGCATTTACTTATCTGACTGGAAGTTCACCTGTCCATGAGCAGAGAGTAATTAGCCAGCGCTTTACCAAAGTATACGTTCAATTCGCCAGTACCTGCCCGGACCAAAAGAGCAGCCTGACAATCAGTTAATTTGTATCAAAAAGTAATACGATGTCATCGCAAGTGACGGCAAGCAATCTTTCACAGCCCTCTGACTATCCGAGTAGTAGTTACATCTACCGCATTCTTTATAGCGGCGACCTCCACCTGAAAACCGATGCAGTGATCGAGCTGGAAAAATTCCGGCTAACACCGAGCTCATGGCAGAATACTCCATCCCCACCCGTCCCGTTCAGCCTTGATCCATACGTGAACAGGTTAACCACACTCTTGTCCCATAGTAATTTACACTCCAATCATCCCTTGAAGGAATATAAGTTGTAAGTGTAGGTACACATAGGAGCGGAAGCCGGCGCATATTAGTATGTCCTGCTAGGGATGAAGAAGGCCATGATGCTGGTTTGCCCGTAGTTTATAAGCTTATAGCTCGTGTCACATGGAGAAGTTCATTATAATATAAGGCGCAGTTCTTGACAGGACATCGCAGTTTTAGTCAATTCGTACATCGCCTCAATCACGATGAGATTGGTAATTGCTAGTCTTTCGAGGATGCCAAGCATGTGATAAGTCTCGCCCATGTTTTTACTGCGCACATCAAAATTGCCTTCGGTTATTTATGACAAGCTGTAAGCTATATAAAGTGCTGTTCAAAACCGGTTGCGGGATGGAAACGAGAGATTTTAGAACCATATACATAAGCTACTAGGCATGTCAGAATGATTTAAGAATGATTAAGTGTCCGATGGTAACTGTCGCTAAATTAAATCAAATATTTAAATAAAGGCTCATGGGGCTTCCCAACCGCCCAAATAGCGGAATGTGTCAGCTCATAAAGGCTTATAAGTCACGGATCACAAATCTGAGCTTTTCTACCAAAATTAGTTTATTTTATGGTAGTTAAACTTCTGTATCACATCTGATGTGAGGGCTCACCGAAGCTCCATAGAACATGATTAAGTGGGTCATCGGCTTAAGAGCATGCATCTATAGCATTCTGCCTAATTGGAGAGCGGAGGATATACCTGGCCTTATTTAAACTGAGTCTTCTCTATATCGGCCCCCTCGAAAATTAACGATGGCGGCACCGTAGAAAAGAGCGCTGCTGTGGCGGAGAGTTAGCTTAGCCATTTTTAAATAGATAGCTAAGCCGGCACATGACCGTAAAGCCACGATAATCTAACCTGGATAACAAGAAAAGCATGGAGTTAGTGCGCTCGGTGGGAGACCGTGCTGCGAACCTAGACAAAGGAGTTCAGTTGATTATAGAACGAGACGTAAAGTAGGAGGAAGCGCACTCAAAATACCGGACAGCTTTAAGAAAAGCCCATCGCTTGATAGAAGTAGTCGACCCAACTTGCCGCGATAGTGAGCACTTGGTGAAAAGTCAAAGCCAGTGCACTGACTAGAACTTTGGTGCAAGCAATCCGCAATTCCGTAACTGGAATGGGAAGGAAGAACAATGGACCAGAGGCATGATTGATCGAAAGCGACAATGCTGCTATTAGGAGGCGGAAGGAGAGACGTTCATTATCGACCAGCTTTTGTTCGCGTTTGAGCTCAACATTGACTTAAAAGCTTCGTAAAATGGCCTTCAAAATAAATTGTCTAGGTCAACCTAATATACTTGTGTGTTAGTGGGAGTGTTTTTGTAACACACATACATGTGTACAATATATTTGTATGACGATCCATGTATGCCAGGAAATATGAAATCGTCGTGTCTGCCTTTACCAAATCTGTTTGTTTGTGAAATATTTCTTGCATGTGTGTCTGTTAAATATTAACATTACTTTGTAACTATGTAATTTTGTGTTTGTTTGTGTTTGTGTCTGCGGTAAGTGGTAAGGTAACAATGCATTTATGCAAATTTTCTGCGGGATACACACACGCACACAAACACACAACGATAAGCATTGTCACGATAACAAAGCAAAGGAAAGTGAAAATAATGTAGGAAATGAAAGCGGACAACACCAACAAAGTTTTACAATTGATTTGATGGCAATAAAAATTGCATAAAAATTGTAGTAAATTGGACTAAGTGCACCACTAACCGGAAGACAAAGACATAGAGATAGCGCAAGTAAATACTTTAATTGAGTGCTCTTGCTGCGTGAGTGAGATAATTTGATAAAGTGCGTTTTAAACATGACACGTATGTACGTTGATATGTACAAACATCTTCTTTGGTGATTCATACATTGGCAGTGGATCAAATAAAGTTACCCTGAAACATAGACTTGATGGTCTCTTAATATATTCACTATCTCAAAAGCATAATCCATGATCCTAGTAAAAGCGCGTCAGTCATACAGATAATACTCAGACGACATCCTTGTTGGGGCAAGAACGGCCGATAGGTCTGTCATAAATTCTGTCTAGAGTCATGAGTTTATGCCAAATAAAGTAACGTGCAGTGTACCGGTAGAGTGCTGACTTTACTTACCGAATTTCTCGACTTGATGAGTTCACTAACATCAACAAACTTTTGAAAATGTTTCTCAAAACAACGCCGCCTTTATGGGTCCGACAATCTTTGCAAAACGAGACTGGTGTTTTATACTAGCAAATTTAAGGTCCCCGCTTTCAAAACTCGCCAGTTTGTGAGAGTACCACTGGTAATTTTCAATACCTTTAAATAATTAGGTATTATTGTAGACAGGAAAACTGCCCTGGTGGACTAATGGAGCAAATTGTGCTCTATGGGATGCTGGTCTGGTAGAACACATTGGACACGGCGAGAATCAGGGCCGGAGGAAGGCGTGGGTAAGATGGGTATTACTACCCACCCGGAAGACCTGAAGGTGGGTAATTACCCACCGCGAAAGCAAAGGAAACTTTTTTGATCTGATCTGGAGTCTAATTAAATTTTCAAATACGCGCGCGTAAAGGTCGATTTATGGGTCAACCAGTCAACGCTCGTCAGTCAGGTGATGCCCGCTGTATGTGCGTGCGAATAACTATGTTTACAATCAGTGTTGCTCTTTGGATACAATTGCATCAACCCAATAAACATTTTTGTTGGAAATTGGTTTGAGGTCAAATGGAAATCCAACTCGTTTTCCAAATTCCAATGCTTAATATCCATTGCACCTCCATTGGAGAACCAACACATTCTCAAACAAAACGGCACATTTTTTATACGTAAATAATCTTAGTTCTCTACTTGAGAAATTCTTTGATATAAATTTGAATTCCAACATCAATCCCAATTGGATTCAAAAGAAAAAGAAAACTTCAGGAATTAAATTTCCCATCCCAATTGAATAAAAATAACAGCGGTGTATATAAATTTGGTTTCAGTTTAATAGAATAAAACATAAATTAAAATAAATAGTAATTCATTTTACATATTTAAAAATAAATTAAAAGTATTTAAAAATTTAAAATAATTGTAGTTCATTAATTAGATTCTTAAAAATTTTAAAAATTCTTTACACCAAAGCTGATATTTTCAAATTTCAATGCACTTTTCAAGTGTCAAATATACTGTTTACACAACTTCGTCAAAGAACATAACTTAAAATAGCCATAACTTTACGAAAAGATTCGTAATTAACATCGTAATATCTTGAATTGAAGGGTAAGAGTAATATTAAATGATATGATTGGAGAAAGAAATCACCAAAAAAATCGTGTATCCTGTAAAAGACCTCCAAAGTAAGGAAAACCGCCGTTTTTCGCTTACATAACTTCAATTATCTCAGAATTTCTCCGGTTGACCCCCACTTTTTTAATTTTTGTATGTTTCTCGGTGCTTTGAGTACGAACAAAAATATCTCAGCTTTGGTCCAAAGAATATTTAAAATTTTGTAAGAATCGACTTAATGATTTACAATTAGTGCAAATTTTTTATGATTATCTTAGAATCATACAATTACTGCAATAAATCAATATTTTATTTTCATTTAATTTCAGTAGCATTCTCTTTCTTGCTGTATTGCATTTTTTCCACCAGGCGATTGTTGGCTTGATGAAAGAAGGACATATTAGTCCTTTCAAAGTCGTCATCGGAAGGGTTGGCAAAGTTTTGATTGTAAGCCTCTGAAATAAAAAGGATTTCAATCATAAATTAAAATAATAATAGACATGTAATAGTTACTCTTCAGGCTCCCCTTGTACTGAGCACTCTAATATCTTTCTTGTTGGGCGTACCCTTCCAAGTGAAGTATCTGGCAGCTTCATCGCTCATCACTTTTCACCACACCATTTTTATGAAGCGTATGGAATTGCCACAAACTATAGTTTGGAGTTCAACAACCTAGAGAAAAAAGAGAGTACGAAGTATACAGTAGAATAGAATATATAAATAAAATAAAAAAAATCATAATTTAAGTTGGGCATATCATCAGCAATCTCTTCTGAATCGCTTTCCGAGGAAGTTTCTTCACTTGAAAAGTTTTCCAAAGGAGGATTGTATGCAGCAGTTGACGTGGAAGGCTCCAATGGCAAACTTTAAATTGTAGGCGAGCGCTCGTACAGCAAAGCCACCACCTGCCTTACATCACTTCTAATTTTCTTGCTTCTATTCATTTTAATAGTTGCACCTATATATATTACATTAATTAAATACTTACAATATTAAAATTGGGTACTTCCCCGAAATATATCAATTAATTTACTTTTTTCACTACTTTCAGTGCTATCCAATCTTTTAACAGATGATTGGCCGGCATTGCCACACACATAAATGAATAAACGCGTTACCATCTGAAAAAATTTTAAGTAAAATCTCAAATTGACCTCCAAGAGCACTCAATTTGAAAACAAACTTTGGAAAAACGATTTGATATCCAATTTTTGTAAAAGTTGGATTTCCATTTGAGAACTACATATTTTTCAAAGGTTGGAAAAAAGTGTATTTCATATTGGGAAATTGCAGTGGATACAAAGATACAAAAAATATCAAATGAATACATTTTTAATAGGTTCATCAATTGATAAAACGAAGTAGAGATATATTTTTGTATGTAGCTTTGATTGTGTTCATATCGTTATAGTATTGTGTTACTTCTGTATTAAATACATATTTGCATTCCCTTCTACTCAACAGTTTCTGACTGTTTCTTGGATTAAGGGGATAGACTGAACATATCATATGCATTCCCATTCATTTCTTTTGTTCTATTGTCAGATCAAAAAAATATTGTGTCAGAAGCTGACTGCCGGCATTGCCACGTTAGCTTTGCATAGTACTATAAAGTAATCGATATCACAAATAATTGTATAGAAACCTAGGTTACCGCACTTGAAACATTTTATTGCACCATGATTCTTCTGTTGCGTTCCTTTTAAAGCTTCTAAAATTGCATCTACCCACTCTGGTCTTCTACTTCCACACGGCGTGCTTTGAAAACTGGCTTACATAGAAGCGACGCTGTTTCCTGAATCAGAGCATGTGATACCGTTTCTGCGAATGTTGGCTTTGGGTTTGCGTATGTAGCTTGCTTTGTTTCGACGTATGCCATATATAAAGCTCTCAATCTTTACCCTTTCAGTGTATTCCACGGGTGCGTCCGCATTCGCTAAATGTGCCCGCCTTTCAACATCCGACGCAAACTCTTGCAATGTTTCGCCAGGCCTCTGGAAGCGGTTCAGTAACTCCATTTGGTATATCTGTCTCCTATGCTCAGTTCCGTATCGTCTCTCTAGAGCGCCCATCAATGCTTCATAACAGTTCCGTTCGTACTCTGGGATGGTCTGTAAGATTTCAGCAGCTGGTTCTTTTAAAGCCACGACCAGTGCAGCAAGTTTATCTTCGGAATTCCAGTTGTTCGCTGCCGACGTCTTCTCAAATTGGAGCTTAAATACTGGAAAGGAACAGAACCATCAAACGTTGGGGATTTTACCTTCAGAGTAGACGTTGAAATTATTGGACGGTTCAATTGTAACTACTGAATACGATCTTTTAAAGCATCTATCTCGGCCTCCATTTTATCTTGTCGACCACTGAACCCTTCCTGAAACTGCATTAGCTTCTCTTCCGTACGCGCTTCCAGTTGTGCAGAGATCTGCGATGATACCTGTGTTGAAATTTGTGTCGAAATTTCTGATATACGTGCCTCTTGTGCTTCAATTTTAGATGTTATTTCTGACAACATTTCTGAGATACGTGTCTCCTGTGATTCAATCTTCGCTGTTATACGGTTTCCCTGCGATCCAGCTGAGATGACATTTGCGACGACATTTCTGAAATGCGTGCCTCCTGTGCTTCCATCTTGGATGTTACTGTCGATGTTTGAGCAGATATTGCAGCCAATATCATGTTCAAGTCTGTGCTCGTACCTGTCTGCAATGTTTCGTTTTTCTCTTCAATTTTTGTTGCTACCTCGTCGCCATCAAGATGAAAGACATACTCTTCCACGTTAATTCCTTCAGCTTCCATTGCCTCTCGTAGTCTTGCCTGAAATTCGAGTTTATTGCCGGTTGTATTCAATCCACGGCCCTCCAACTCCTTCTTCAATTGCTGGATCTTCAATTCACTCCACTTTGCCATGTCCAAGTTGTATCCGAGGTCTTCGGAATTTATTCAACAATTCCTCTTCTGACACCGATTGTACCGAATTTACTGGAATTCCTCTTATTTCAAATTCTCTGCTAAGTTCGAATCACTAAACTGTTGAATAAATAACTCCGCTTTTCAATAATGCAAAATGGCTTTTATTAAAGTACTTCAAAATAACCAATAACGTATTTCACTACTATTGCTCGCCAGGTGGCTTCTTAAATCAAACTGATTGTCGTGCCTCAACTGTTGCTGCTTTTATAGTGTTTGGTTTCCTCGTTGACATTTCTAGGCGGTCCTGTTCTAGAATTTACTAGTTAGTTATCAGCTATAAAATTACTCAGCTATAACTACGTTTACAGCTTCTCATATGCGCGTGTACATATATGTGATTGATACTTGCATAAATCATTGCCTGCTTTTGGGAGCATCTCAGATAAGATATATGCATGTGTTTGTGCTTCTCTCTCCGCTGTGTGCACGTACATATGTGTAGACATAATGATTGATTCGTTTATGTAGATACATAATGATTGATTTTTGGATGTGCATACAAGTCACCCTTAGCATCGGCTTAGAGATGATAGTATCCCATAGTGTTGCTAATATTCGTCACAATATTTAAAATTAAAGTATAAAATACAAAGTTAATAATTTTATAACAAATAGTAAACACTATAGCAACAGGCTAATCAAATTTTGCTAAGTTTTCCCTTTTTCCGTAATAATATTTTCAACTCTGCGTACTTTACCAAAAGTTCCAAGTGAAATAAAAAATAAAAATTTTGCAATCAAATCAAGGGTCTGTGCCAAAAGAATGGAAGTTTTTAATTGATATGAAGTACAAAAATCTCACCACAGTAAAAAGAAATCTCACTATAATACTTCGCTACCGTTCGACACACGTTATTCCACAAAAATAAATACAAAGGTGGAAATATTATTCGACATAATTAAAGACGTGCTCATCCGATTTGATTTGCCAATTTCAAAGATGAGGGGCCAATGTTATTATGGGGCGTCGAATGTGTCTGGGAAAATGTCATGCTTACAACAAAAGATTCAAGAAGAAAAGACAAGAGCACTTTCGTACATTGTAACGCTCACAAATTTAAATCTTGTAGTACAAGATGGAATCGAACAAGTTCTCACTGCAAGAAAATTCGCCGCGGAAGTGAAGGTGTGATAAATTTTTGTGAGAAATTCGCCGAAACTTCTAGCGAAATTCTAAGAACTACAGGCAGAAGAGGAAGACAATGAAAAAATGATTTCTGCTCTTGCAACGTACTGCCCAACAAGGTGCAATCACACCGTTTAGTCAACGAGGTAATTAAGAAAGTTGTAAAAGCTTGTTACCTTGTGGGAATATTATTTTCCTTCAGATTTACATGCGAGTCAAGTCTCTAAAAACCGTATTGGCCAATTACGAACCTCTAATGGCATTTTCTTCCTTTCGAATACTTTAATAGAGATATTTGATCGAACTGAAGTACTAAACAAAGAACTTCGAAAGGTAGAACTTAGTGTCGTAGATTCGTCTCGTAAAATTGAAGCTGTAACATACATGTTGGAAATTTCCCGTGATTGAAAATTTGAATCAATTTGGCTAAAATGCATAGAGTTATTAAAGATATTTGAAATCAGGTAACCGAATTTGCCACGTCGACGGAAAATTTCAAGCGAATTGATAACGATCATGTTTTCAACACTCAAAAACCATATTATCGTAAAATTTACTGTCAAATTTATGAAAAGTAGAATCGACACATATTCAGCCAATTTTTTCGAACATTGGAACAGTTCGCAGTCGCTGATACAGTTGACGTTGAAAAAAGCATCCTGTTTTATAAAGGTGATTTTGAAGAATTCAGGTTAGTCAGTGACAGAGATGTGGCATTGAATTTAATGAAACGTACAAAAGTATTTCCAAAAGCATTGAAATATATTGTGCAATTTATGAATGAAAATAATTGGTGCAGAGGACTTGTTCCTGAATATTTAAGTTATGTACAATTGCTCATTATTATTCCGGGGTCAACTTGCTCTAACGGAAAAAGTTTTTCTGTTTACCATAGAGTAAAAAATGATTTTGAAATCGACTATGGCGCAAGATTGACTGAACCATGCCGCGATTCTACATTCGTACTCAAAAGAAACTGACCACCTTGATCTTGAGATCCTCATGAATAAATTTATTTCAAAAATTTCGAAGCGAGCTGCAATATTCGCGCTCCAACAATAAGATTCGTTTAAATTGTAGTTTTACGAAATTTTTTTTTGTAACTTAAAGTGAGGAATAAAGTTGGTTGAAAACAGTATAATGTTACAATTTTATAAGAATAACAGAAAAGTCAAAATTTGGGAAGTTTATCCGGTTCGAAAAATTAAAAACCCCGATTTTTTATGTTTCGCCGGCCCTGGTGAGAATCACCAAAATGTTGGTGTGAGTAGAACATAGCGCGCTGATTGGAACCAGAGCACTTCAAGAACATGCTGAAATTAACCTGGTAAATTATGCGGGCTACGCGAACGCGACTCAATAGTTGTTTAATCTGGCAGTTGTGGCATAGGCTATGGTCTATCTCACTTCAAGAGGTGTAAACTTGCACTGTAAGAGAAAGTAAGTTCTTGACATGGTTACATAAATGTTGGGACTTGCGTCCAATTGATTAAAAGTACTCGAATACCGTAAAGGTCATTTTACCTGCTCTTGGCACCCTCATGCTTTCGCGTTGTATAACGGGACGGTATGTAAACACAGCTATGTCTCATTATTATTCTTTCCACGTAAGGCCTGTATTCAGATATAAAGCGGGATGGCAGAAAATCTATATGATTTCATAGCTGAAAATACAGACATTCCGACCTCAAACGTTGGTAGGCATGACTGACCAAAATAATTGCTGCTAGCTATTTGGCATGCTTATGACACTCAGTACGACAAGTGTACCTAAAGATGATGGTACCGATAAATCTTTTTTAGTTTATAATCACTTTGTTTTTGTGATTTTATAGATATGTATTAATTATTTCTTTCTGTGTAAGCTTTTGTCAAAAAAATGTTTGTTATAGTGATAAAACATGTCAAAATTAATTTTGTTCTATCATTTTTCGGTGCAAAGTAAAGATTTAACCCCTGATGATGCCAAGGAGTTTGGCAAAACGTTGGGTAAAAATAGAGGAAAACTAAAGTTTTTTAGTGTTTTCATTTCAAATCGAAAAGATCAGGAAAGCCTATAAACGTTCAAATAATTAAAAACTGGTCAGAAAATTAAAAGAAGTAAATGCAGAAGAATTCTGAAATTTTGTGCTCAGCTACTTAAATATATTTGCCATTGACAGCATTGGTGCTACTTATTCCTACAAAATATTCAACTGCCCCTCCTACCACTCCACCAGTTCCTATTACGTGACCAAAAATGTATCCTCTTTAAAATCAATGTCATTTCACACTGGTTCTTAGTGTATACTCACAAATAGATGCAAGTGTTTCTACTTGAAAATTTTACGCTCAATTATGACCCAATTCATTGAATTCACTTTCGCTGGCCCCAAGCAAGTCGGCGAGTCTTTTGTTTTAACATCATCCGTGAGCATACAAAATGAAATCGTTCGGAAAAAGGGTCGAGTATAGACAATAGAGGGAATGTGAATGCGTTTCTTGTAACGAAATCAAAAATATTTGTAGCATACATAAAGGCGTAGGTACATGAGTGTTAAATATGTATGCACTAATGAAATGTACCAAATGTGAAGTGAAATAATTTGTGTAGTAGTATTTGTATGCGTATGTATTGAAACTTATAGTCAGCATGCTGTCCGTTTAAGAGTTGATACATAGAAGTAAATATGTATGCATGTGTATGAGTTGATATGCCAACAATACGTGATGCCAACAACAGACAAACTTGGTCAGCGATGTTTGGTATGGATGCGATAAGGGATTTTCGAGTGTTACATAAGTTTTGGTTTAGTTCATTACTTGACGTAACTACAATTCATAATTTACGCTTAATTGCATATGCGAGATTACTTATATTGGCGTTACATACATACATGGTATGTAGATATAAAAACTTTTAAACTTATATTACTTATGAGGATCAAAAGCTTTCTCTATAAGCAATCCAAGGATAATTCGCTAATAAACAAAAACCTTTTCGTCTTACTACGTCGGGATTAAAAGGAACGTTTAGTGGTATAACAACGAGTAGGGCGCTATGGATAACACTGGGGCTCGCTTACACATTTAAGAATTTTTAGTAGCGTCTCCAAGACTGACCTTGGATCAGGCTTGGGAGTTTTGTTACAGACGGTTTTCTTTAGGAGTATCCGTCGATCTGTATGCCATTCTGAACATTTCACCTGTAGACATGGTAGCAAAAAGAACATAGCACTAACAACTGCAACCAGGCTCTGTGCTTCGGGCGGCTTGAGCGCCATAGTAGTATAGTAGTATAGTGTCGTCAATCATAAGACGAACAGACTACCTGATTCCCTCTCTGCGCTTCGACGGAGATCTTAAGGCCACAATAGAGGTGGAAGGTTGGCGCAAGGGTGCTCAAATGGCGGACGAGGCGTTACATGTGTACACAGATGGTTCCAAAGTAGTGGAAGGAGTAGGGTCTGCGGTATACTGTGCTGATCCGAAAATAAACAGATCCTACAGGCTGCCGTATTACTGTAGTGTTTTCCAAGCGGAAATAGTAGCCGCCACCAGAGCAGTAGAAACCCTGGAAGAGAATAGCTTAAGCTGAAACCGTGTTAACTTTTTTATTGACGGTCAAGCAGCAAATTAAGGCAATAATCTCGCATAGCACAGCATCTAAATTCGTGCTGGAGTGTAAGCAGTCCCTGGAGAGAATCCGGACAGGGAGAAGCATACATCTATATTGGGTCCCAGGGCAAATGGGAATAGATGGGAATTAAAAGCGGATTAACTAGCTAAAAAGGGCGCATACTTTGAAGCTTGCTCCGTAGACGTCCCAATTAGAATGGACGAGATTAAGCGAAGGCGAGAGGTGCACATGATCGACCAAGCAGGAAAGGCGTGGGTTCAAGCGCGGGGCTGTAAAGTGTCGAAGATTATGTGAAGGTCTTACAACGTTAGACTAACAAAGTTGCTTCTATCATTAAAAAGAGGGGACTGCAGACTCATAACGGGCATTCTGACTGCACACTGCCTCCTGGCGTCACATGCATTTAAATTAGGCTAGGTCAGTGATAGCAGATGTAGGAACTGCGGGTTGGAGGAGGAAACAATCTATCACATTCTGTGCTAGTGCTCTGGATTTGCCAGGCTAAGACTCCAGGTATTAGGTGTGATACAGCTGTCAGATCTAGAAACAGAAAGTGGCTTAAGTCCTAGGAAGCTTCTAGTATTTGCCAATAGGACGGAGTTATTTTATAACATAGATCCTGGCTTTTGATAGGGTTTTTCAGTTTGGTCGTTAAAACAAACTTCTGTTAACACTACGGACTCATTAAGTCTCTGTGAGGTCCTCATGGACCGGCCAGTACTTTACCTTAAATGTATTATGAAATAGGCTCAAGTATGATGATGTCATTATTCAACAAATCCAGAGACGCAGGAAATAGGGATATGTACACGGTTTGCTCAACAACATGCAACAAGATGAAAAGGAAAACAAAATGATATAACTTAAGGCCATTCTGTATTTTGTATTTTCTGTGAAAGTATTTTGTCTGCTCTGGAGACAGCAGGCAACTATAAACAAAACTAGCAGCAAAACTTTCTGATGATAGTTTCATCAGGTCCGAGGTGAAAGAGAAAACACTCTGCTGGAAGGCCTATTCGAGTATAACCCGAATTGTCAGACCAATATCCCTAGACTGGCGCTTCGCTTAAAGCCTTTTCATAGTGGGGGCGGTAAGGTGGACAATGAAACCTCTTGGAGTGGACGACATTCATCCTGCTTTTCTGCAGCGGGGGAGGGACTAACTCCACACCTTATAAAGATTTTGAAGGTCAGTCTTGCACTGTTTTATATCTCGGGAGTGTGCCAAATAGCAAAAGTGGTTTTCACACTGAAAGTAGGCAAAAAGAACCGAACCTCTTTTGATCAAAACTCAAAGATAGTGGGATAAGAATCTCAACCGCCTTATATAAGAAGGGCCCGTAAATCCAGAGTTTGAATACAGCAAGGCAGTGCTTTGAGCCTTCTTAGACATAGAGGGTGCCTTCGACAGCAGGTATACTTACAGGTTACTGCAGATTTAAAAGTCACGTGCACAAGCTGGGGATCTGTGCAAGTATCATCTATCGCATCGGCAACAACGCGGATGAGACGGAACAGCACATCCTTTTTGACTGCTATACCATTGCGAGAAGAAAAGTTAATACCCGGCTCTTTCAAGCTTGAAGGTGAATGCATAAACTCCATGAAACCAAGTACCGTACCCGATTTTCTGAGAGTACTTGGATTGGACGAGATAATGCAAAGGGAAGAGTGCATAATATACCTACGGATCGAAGTACATTACTTGAAATAACTATATTCTATTCTATGATGATGTCTGGCAGCCATAGCGAGAAGTCAATGTAAAAGGAATCTTTATGTACTGATTACTTTGAATATTAGGAAGGATTTGAACACTGCGAACTGGACGGAATTAATGAAAGCACCTGCTCACTTACGCAGAACAATTGTTTGGTTATTTAAAATACAAGATACTCCTCTATGATACGGTTGAGGGACCAAAAAAGCACAACATCAACAGTGTCTTCTTTCAGGAAACTTCCATAGGGTCAATGCTATGGAATGCGATGTGCGAAAGTGGTTGTAGTAGTAGTCAAAATAATGGATCTGCTACAAACATCATGTAATAATGCCGCCGAAGGAATAAAGGAACAGTTGAGGAATATGGGTGATATTGGTGAGTTCGAAGTGGGCTGTGGATAGGCTATCTTTAATCATCCGGTATTATCAAATCTATTCTAAGCCTAATTTGAAATATCGGACGGTGTCCGATGACGAGATCTTTGTTTTATCTTGGAAACCCCCAGTAGGGCTGCTTTCAAGTGAGTCGCTAGATTCACTTTCTAGTGACTATCTTAAGATGACAAAAAAAGCGCAAGTTCACAAACAATAATTAATGGGCAAAGGCGATAGGAGAAATCGGAAAATGATGCTAGAACTACACGCTAGGTTCCGAATGGTATGAAAGGAAGCACCGCGAACTAAACTACCTCTTCACGAAGATATTAAGTAGGCGCGGCGGTATGAAGACGTATACAAGAAACCAATTGGGGAGGATCTTTTTGTCTACACTGTCCACCCCTGTGGACTAGGGGAAGGAATATACCCACGGTAGGTATACCGGTCGTAAAAGGCGACCATAATACCATGGGTACCCAATCCATGAGTAAGGTGTTTTACTCGAAAGGTAGCAGGGTGGACGCGGGTATCACCCTGTGAGACCCTAGGCAAGGTCTTTATAAAAACTGCTACCGCGGAGCAGGAGAAGCCAGTGTGATCTGATGCACGGCATCGAACGATGCTTTGTATTCAGGTCTCACCTCCTGTCCTGGGATGGCCCCTCTTGTGGGAGCATCGCGGTGGCTGTGGTTTCAAATAAGAGTTCACTTTATGACACGCTCTGAGTAGACTTGTCTTCCCTTGGGGCGCGCAAACCCAAGGGAATTCGGTCTCTTGCTTGTCACAGTATACCCAATTTCATTGAGAAGCTGACCCTGAGGGGCAGATGTAAGGTTGGCCACATCCCATAATTGTGGCAACCGGAGATGCCGGTAATATATGCTGAAACACGGATGAAAATGGTGAAGAAGAAACGTATGTCTATTGCCAGCCGAAAAACAAACGATAATTGTGCGAGTGGGCCGGTGCTCATCTCGTCTTTTGAGATGTTTGAGGCTGCTTTGCAGACTGCGTAGCGAATAGGAGGCGTTCGCAGAATGGATGGCCACATCCAAAAATGTGGCAGAATTAACGTTGTTAGATCACTGCAGTGTGGCGAGCTGCTGATGCAAAGATATTGCTGGGGCGGGAAAGCCCCCAACACAGGTCTATGGTTGAAAAGGTTGTCCACAGCCCTAAATTGTGGAATAAAATGGAAGCGTAATTGAAGAATAATGAGGAAGATTATACAACGAAGCGAGTTATTAGAAGTTGTATACCACAGTAGCAAATAACGATGAATATGTGGGCATATATAAAGTAGCAAATAATGCAGAACAAAGTTTCATAAAACTGAATAGAACGTTTAGCTGGGTTCAGTTGCAACATGATCTTAAACGCACAAGTACCTGTGACTAGCGAGATGTGTCTTGTTGCGCAAGTGGTTTAGTACCATGATTAGTGAAGATGTACCTTGTGAGTGTTTGTGTCGTAAGTACTTGTGAGCATCACTGTCTGTTGCCTTAAAAACAGATAGTTTTATTCACAAGGAATTATATGACGCTCTCACTCTATGGAACATTTAAGTAGCTATTCATGCTTAAGGAAAGACACTTGCGCTGATAGATTACATCGGTAGTTGGTTCACGGCGAACGGGCGTTTTTGATCATAACATGTGGTGCATAGCGTTGGAGGGAGGTGCCGCCCTCAAGCAATGTCTGAGCAAAATCAGCTCCGTCGTTAACAATGTATTATACATTGTTGTAACACTGCAGGACAGAAAAGGTTGGTCACATTCCTAAATTGCGACAAAACACAAATATCGATCTGATTGACCTGACAATTAGATACCCGAGATTATAAAATCAATGAAAGAGGGAAACTGAGGCAATTGCGGAACTCGCGGTGGAGTTGCCGTGCAACCGGGTGCCATTACCCGAATATGGAAGGGGAGGATGGATAGTCCTCCTCGGCCAAACCGAGGCTGGTTGACTTGAACACCCCAGCTCACCGATTGGTACCAACTTGTTGGGCCGAAGATCAACGGACATTGATCTGTGTTTTACACAGGAGGTAGGTCTACGAAGACAGGGACTCCTTTAAGCACTTATCGACTGTCCACACTGTCCTACAGAGCTGGAAAACAGAGTTTTTGGTAAGGAATCTTTCACGAGGAATTTAGTTCCTCTAATATACAGGCACATTATTTGTAAGACTGCTGTGAGCAAAATGGCGTTTATAGTTATCATACGAATGATGGATGCTGACAATAAGCGCAACATTATGAGCATGCGAAGTATTGCCGATTAAATTGACTCCCGCGCCGACCTCCGTGACGTTATGAGGTATGTCCAATTCTCTATAGTTGCTTCTCAAGTAGATAGTTCGGTGTATGCGCCAAATGGAGCTTAATTTTTGGGCAAAGTTGGCCTTCTGGAAGCCGCTCTCAGTAAATGGGTTTTATCTGCACTGCGAACGATCGGAATGCAAAGAGTACAAGGGTAGAGAGAAAGAGCTCCTGCACTTTCGAAGACAATGTTTAAATAAAAATAAATGTAAGACGCGATAACCTCCGAAGAGATTTTAGGCCGAGCTTCTCTTCCAATTTGTGTCGTGCTCCTTTTTAATTTTTCCTACAAATTGGCGGGACGGGACCTACTTGTTTTATCCGACTCCGAACGGCATCTGCAAGGCAGATGAGTTTCCACTGAGAGCTTTTTATGGCAGAAATACACTCGGAGTGCTTGCCAAGCACTGCCGAGGGACGACTCCGTTTAGAAAAAATTTCTTCTAATTGAAAAACCTTATTTCTAAAATTTTGATGTTGCTTTGCCCGGGTGTGAACCCAGGGCATTCGGTGTGGTAGGCGGATCACCCTACCATCACACCACGGTGGGCGCCGAAGACACTGTTTAGAAATGTCCATTTTCCAAATTTGAAAATCCAAATACATCAAGACTATCATATACTACCTGCAAAGGAATCACTAACAGGGCCCTGCAACAACAAAATCTATATCAACCTTACTATTTTTCTAAACGGGGCAAACCTAGAAATAAACCGGGCAGTTCATAGATAAGCAAAACTAGCCGGAGTCAGCCGTAAAGTTCATTAATTGTTGACGGTCTTTCTGTGCTTACCTTTGTAGGTGCTAATTATTTAAAAGGAAAATATAGCCCTTAGCGAAGTCGAAACTTATTCCAACCAATTAGCGTTTACGTTGATGAGCATCCAAAAATGTTTCATCTTGCCTCTTAGCATTACGCGTGTTCGTTTAATCGCCCAAGAACGCACATAGTGGGATTTTCGTGTTCCATATCAAAATGTGATTGCTTACTAAAAATCTTTTAACCAGATGGAAAAAAACTACCAATTTTAATAGGGCATATTTGATAGCTTTATCCTTATTTTACACGATCCAGATTATGCAGGAACATCCTCACCGCTCTCTCCAGTATTCATTATTCAACATTTAGAAAGCTAAGCATCACCCATCGTTGAAGTGGTTTATGCTGGCTTTTATGGTTTTGTGTTTTAAATGTTTTAAGTGCTATATATTTGGGATACTTGATACCAGACCACAATAAAAAATTCTATTTTGTACAACCTAAAAATTCTTAATAAATACAGATTAAAATTCAGCTCAAAGTTCTAGAATACTTGACTGAGTGATATGAACCTTTTACACAGGTACAAAAATTTACAAATTCAATAACAAATAAACCAAAACATTTACAATAACAAATTCAAAAATATTTGCTGTTAAAACGTAAAATGTTGAGGGGCGTATTTTGCGCTAATTTCATGTTTCTATGAATTTATGTTTGTTGTATGTATAAAATGTAGCTACATACTTGAGTGTAGATTACAAAATGTTTTACTGACACTAACACCTGATAATGTGTGCGTGACCACTTGTTAATTGTTTATCTGTTCGTTTTGTGGTTATTTTGAGTATTTATTTTATTGGCTCTTGGCTACTCATGGCTGTAATGTATCGAAAACAATTGAAAACATATTGACTGCGCATAGACAAGTGGTTCTGTGGTGGCGTAAAACGTGTATTTGGTTTTTGCTTGAAAATTGATTTTTTGCTTTTAGCTGTGAGGATACCCGACACATTACCGAAACAAATAGTTTCTGTCGAATAAATGGTAGAATTAACCCAATGAAAACGGCGACTGCCTTCGTTTATTCCTTAGTCCAAAAGCTCATCAACTCATTATTCTGAGTCCAGTAGACACAGATTTGGGAAGACATGAAAAAATCGTTTTCCAAGAAGTATCCCGACTCCGGTATAGTGCCTTAATAATTTAAAATTTACCATGAAAGTAATCCTGAATTTATTCCGGAACGTTCTCAAATTTTTCCCGAAATTATCTCGAGAAACGTGGTAGAATTATCCCGAGATAGTCCTGAAACTATTCCGAAACAGTCCCTAACTGATTTAAAAACAATCCCGAAAATGCTCGAAAAAATATACCGAAAGGATCTTTAAACAATTCTGAAATATACCTGAAGTTATCATAAACCTTACTCAAAATAGTTTCAGCACACTAATTCAAAATCGTTTAAATATCGATTTCAAAAACTTTTGAAAAAACGGCCTATCTCAGAATCCTGTCTCAGTTTAAAAAATAAATTCTGAGATCGGGCGTTTTTCAAAAGTTTTTGAAATCTGGATTAAGGCATTTTGGAAAAGTGAGCGGTTGGACTATTTCGGGTTAGGTTTGTTACAATTTGAGAAATATTTCAGAATTGTTTAAGGACTAATTCGGAATATAATTTGAAGTGTTTTTTCCGAGACTGTTTTTAAACTAGATAGGTATTGTTTCGGAAGCGTTTCGGTATAATTTTGGTACTACAACCGGATCGGAGTAAATTTAAGATTATTTGGGGAAGATTTCTGTATCAACTCAATATCACTCTCGGATTAAATTGTATATCATTGGTGGCCAAATGGTGGCTAATTTCGGACTTGTTTCTAGAATTTTATTGGGCTGGTTTTTGTTGAAAAAAAATTTATTTTAGAGTTGGCCAGTTGAAATACGTCGACGGTTTGATCAACATAACCAAATTTCACATACACACTGGAAACCTTAACATATATATTAGAGAATGTGGTATCATCTATACTCAATCCATTTTTCCGAACCGAATTTTCCAGAGAGCTGGTTAGGGGGCTTAGAATATACCCGCGGTAGGTATGCCTGTCGCAAGAGATGACTAAACTACCAAATTGATTCAACGGGTTGTGTAGCGCAACCCTCTCAAGGGGTTGCCCAGCGCAAAATATAGCTTTTCCATCCCAATTGTCAACCTCACCTACCCGTGGCGAATCCTGTTTGATTAACAGCCGAGGCTCTGGCTACCCCGAACTACTGATGGATCTAGGGGGTGGGAGGGCGGTATAGCCTAGAAGGTTTAATGTGGTGATACCAAATCGTTCCCGAGATGGTCGAGCTAGTACTTTTATGGCACTTGTTACCAGAACGTACCGGATCTGCATCCGGCAAAGGACCATCAACATCGATAATACTCCCCAAGGCTTTCGGGAGTGCCCTTATCACAAGGAAAAAGGTGGCGTGGCACCGCACAAACAAATGGGTATTTTCATACTTCATATCTCTGGAAGTATATATGCCGGACCGTTGAAGTAAGGTAATAAACTAAATGAGGTTGGTGTATGACACCACCAGTAACGAAGGATAGTAAAAAAATGGCGTTGCATCTTCCGTTCAAATAGAATTTTCATGCAACTTAGAATTGTGAAGTTTGGTAGAGTTATGTGAGATTTGGGAGCTGGAGTGGTAGTAAGAGTGAGAGTGGAAGTAAAAAGTCAGAATGGGACACGGCTAATAACATAAATATTCAAAGCATATGCCAGCAATCGCAGAATTTCACGATAGAGTGTGCTTCGGTAGTTTATCTGCTCAAAGCATCGCTCGAAGGGGGCTCTTCTTAATCTTAAAATTGTGAAACTTCACGTAATACTAGTTGCTTTCTAGGCTTGCTGTGTGAGATGTGCTTCTGTGGAAATAAACAGAATTTGTGAATATGAATCAAAACAGAGAAAACCAAACCATTCATTGTATCATCAAAAAAATTAGTTTTTTATTTGCATGCGTGTACAATAAATGCATCCACTCGTAATTTTTATACTCAGTTGAGCAGAGCTCACAGAGTATATTAAGTTTGATTGGATAACGGTTGGTTGTACATATATAAAGGAATCGAGATAGATATAGACTTCCATATATCAAAATAATCAGGATCGAAAAATTTTGATTGAGCCATGTCCGTCCGTCCGTCCGCCCGTTAACACGATAACTTGAGTAAATTTTGAGGTATCTTGATGAAATTTGGTACGTAGGTTCCTGAGCACTCATCTCAGATCGCTATTTAAAATGAACGATATCGGACTATAACCACGCCCACTTTTTCGATATCGAAAATTTCGAAAAACCGGAAAAGTGCGTTAATTCATTACAAAAGACAGCTAAAGCGACGAAACTTGGTAGATGAGTTGAACTTATGACGCAGAATAGAAAATTAGTAAAATTTTGGACAATGGGCGAGGCACCGCCCACTTTTAAAAGAAGGTAATTTAAAATTTTGCAAGCTGTAATTTGGCAGTCGTTGAAGATATCATGATGAAATTTGGCAGGAACGTTACTCCTATTACTATATGTACGCTTAATAAAAATTAGCAAAACCGGAGAAGGACCACGCCCACTTTTAAAAAAAATTTTTTTTAAAGTAAAGTTTTAACAAAAAATTTAATATCTTTACAGTATATAAGTAAATTATGTCAACATTCAACTCCAGTAATGATATGGTGCAAAAAATACAAAAATAAAAGAAAATTTCAAAATGGGCGTGGCTCCGCCCTTTTTCATTTAATTTGTCTAGGATACTTTTAACGCCATAAGTCGAACAAAAATTAACCAATCCTTTTGAAATTAGGTAGGGGCATAGATTTTATGACGTTAACTGTTTTCTGTGAAAATGGGCGAAATCGGTTGATGCCTCACCCAGTTTTTATACACAGTCGTCCGTCTGTCCTTCCGCATGGCCGTTAACATGATAACTTGAGCAAAAATCGACATATCTTTAATGAACTTAGTTCACGTGCTTACCTGAACTCACTTTATCTTGGTATGAAAAATGAACGAAATCCGACTATGACTACGCCCACTTTTTCGATATCGAAAATTACGAAAAATGAAAAAATGCCATAATTCTATACCAAATACGAAAAAAGGGATGAAACATGGTAAGGTAATTGGATTGTTTTATTGACGCGAAATATAACTTTAGAAAAAACTTTGCAAAATGGTTGTGACATCTACCATATTAAGTAGAAGAAAATGAAAAAGTTCTGCAGGGCGAAATAAAAAACCCTTAAAATCTTGGCAGGTGTTTAGGCCAAATGCCTAACTTTCACTTGATTGACGGCGCCCCTCCCTAATGTTTTAATAATATTTCCAGCCACCCACACTCACGCCGCACTTGTGTGCATGCATGCACTTGCATGCGTTGCGTACACATGCATGTGTGTGTGCAGGTTGTCAGCACCCATGCACAGCATACGTAAGTGGTGGTTGTGTGTGTGGTTTTCCCCTCCTTAATACCAGGGGACCTTTCGCGGCTTAGCGGTTGTCCTCAACGGGACAACCGCAAAGAGGATTTCCTCGTTATAATAGTGTTTTTAATTAGAGTGTAGGAAAATATATACAAGGATACAATATTACCTTTGTGTTGAACGTGACGGTGGCGATCTTGGGCGATGTGTGCTGGTTGGCGGTCAATCGAAAAAGAGACCGGTTATCCCGTTGAGGACAACCGCTAAGCCGCGAAAAGGTCCTCTGGTATTAAGGAGGGGAAAAACCACACACACAACCACCCTTACGTATGCGTGCATGGGTGCTGACAACCTGCACACACACATGCATGTGTACGCAACGCATGCATGTGCATGCATGCACACAAGTGCGGCGTGAGTGTGGGTGGCTGGAAATATTATTAAAACATTAGAGAGGTATAGTAACTGAGCACGTGAGTATTTACTGCCCTATTTTTTAAATTTTTTTTTCTGGTGAAGAGTTTGAACTACAATACAGTTTTACGTAAACGAAAACTGCCGAATCAGTTATTTTGCGGCAGTATTTTTGGTACATTGGAAAATTGTTGTGGTTGTCAGACGTTTTGGTATGTTTTGTTTGTGTATTTCAGGAAATAATGAGTATCCTAAGACCTAAGCTGTGTATGTACAAATTTACATTGATTTTGTCTTGTGTACATGTTTTTACAAGTGTTATTTCCCCGACATTTGCTTTATTTGTTTTACAATAAATGGTGAATAATTCAAGATGATTCAATAACACGTATTGTTTTCCACGCAAATAAACTACCAATTCCTACTGCTATTTTCATTTCTCGTTTACCAACCTTCCTTTTATAAAAAGTCCGCGCCCTGGTATATGTATACCAGACAAGAAAATATGAACATTCCTGCGTAAATATGTACATTTCTCTGAATTGAAGCAAACGGTAAACGGATCGTTCGATTCATGGCGCCGTTTGTTTCATTCTTTTCGTTTTACGCGTGGTGGAGTACGCTTGCTGCGAAAATTGAATTGGTCGTACTCGTGGGCTTTACAAACGGCAAGAAGGAAAAAACTGAGAAAAAGTGTAAGGGTATGAAAATGAGATTTTCAACCGAATTCAGTGATTGGGTGGTTTCTAATAAATTTTTAGTTAAAATATTAAAAAAAATTCTGAAATAGATGTTCCTCCTTCGAGGTGACATCTGTGATAAGACGATATTCCACCCTTAGTCTTTAGCAAAACTTTGATCGTAGAAGAAGCGTCGCTTAAGTAAATCTTCCATCTTTGAACGATCGAACGTTACAACACTAGGTGTTAATTCCAGCTCTCGATCTTCTAATAACTTTTTACGTGGTTTCAATTCGGCTACAGCGCGTTTAACATCAATTTCTCATGACCATAGGTATTAAACCAGAATGCTTACGCTTTCGCCAACATATGAATAATGAAATGGCACATTATGCTTGTGATTGTTGGGATGCTGAATGCCTCACCAGTTATGGCTGGGTAGAATGTGTTGGTTGTGCTGATCGTTCTGCCTACGATTTGGGTCAGCATACACAAGCCACAGGTGTACGATTGGTTGCGGAGAAACGTTTGCCTGAACCCAAAACTGTGGAGGTTTCGGAAATTGTGCCCAACAAACAAACGCTAGGAAAAACGTTTAAAAAGGATGCAAAAACTATTACAGATGTATTGGCGAAATTGTCGTTAGACGAAGTAAATGCAGTGGAGCAAGATTTGCAAAGCAAAAAAGAATATGTGCTTAATGTACAAACTGGTAACGAATTCAAACTAACTCCCGATACAATCTCCGTGAAGCATAGTTCCAAAACGGTGCATGTTGAGGAAATAACTCCCAGCGTAATTGAGCCATCGTTTGGTATTGGACGAATTATGTATGCGTTATTGGAGCAAAATTTTCAGTGTCGAAAGGGCGATGAACAGCGTTGCTACTTCACTTTACCTTCCGTGGTGGCACCTCTAAAATGCTCCATACTACCGCTCTCTAACAATACCGAATTTAATCCATTCATTCGGCAACTATCCACTGCACTAACGAAAGCTGAGCTTTCGCATAAAGTCGACGATTCCAGAGGTTCTATTGGTCGTCGATATGCTCGTACTGATGAAATTGCCATTCCTTTTGGTATCACCATTGATTTTGACACTCTTAAGGAGCCACATACTGTAACCTTACGTGATCGTGATTCCCTTAAGCAGGTGCGTCTTGGAATTAATGAGGTTATCGATGTTGTTAAAGAACTCTCCACTGGCAAAGTGAAATGGTCTGAAGTAATGGAGCAATATCCAGTGTTTGAACAACAAGAGGCTACCAAGTGAATTTTAAGCGGCGGTTTTATATTGCATATTAGTGTTTTTTGTATTGTTTTACATATTTTTATATAATTTATGCATTTTGTTTTTTAACGCTGCGCAATATTGGCTTAAAAGTATGAATAATAAACATTAGTTACGCTTGAATACTCTTAAAAAAAAA
>JARSSU010018087.1:0-27999 GCA_029619165.1 Eurosta solidaginis | reverse complement strand
AATGAAAGGTGTTAATGAGTATCTTAAAAGGGCGTGGGCCTTAGTTCTATAGGTGGACGCCTTTTCGAGATATCGCCATAAAGGTGAACCAGGGGTGACTCTAGAATGCGTTTGTACAATATGGGTATCAAATGAAAGGTGTTAATGAGTATCTTAAAAGGGACGTGGGCCTTAGTTCTATAGGTGGACGCTTTTTCGAGATATCGCCATAAAGGTGGACCAGGGGTGACTCTAGAATTTGTTTGTACAATGTGGGTATCAAATGAAGGTGTTAATGAGTATTTTAAAAGGGAGTGGGCCTTGGTTCCATAGGTGGATGCCTTTTCGAGATATCGCCATAAAGGTGGCCAGGGGTGAGTCTAGAATTTTTTTGTACGATATGGGTATCATAATGAAAGGTGTTAATGAGTAATTTGAAAAAGGAGTGGGCCTTAGTTCTATATGTGACGCTTTTAGAGATATCGCCATAAACGTGGACCAGGGGTGACTCTAGAATGTGTTTGGTACGATATGGGTATCAAATTAAAGGTATTATGAGGGTTTTAAAAGGGAGTGGCCCTTAGTTGTATATGTGAAGGCGTTTTCGAGATATCGACCAAAATGTGGACTAGGGTGATCCAGAACTTCATCTGTCGGGTACCGCTAATTATTTATATATAGATATATACTACCAACAGTATTCCTTCCAGATTCCAAGGGCTTTTGATTTCGCCCTGCAAAACTTTTTCATTTCTTCTACTTAATATGGTAGGTGTCACACCCATTTTACCAAGTTTTTTTCTAAAGTTATATTTTGCGTCAATAGACCAATACAATTACAATGTTTCATCCCTTTTTTCGTATTTGGTATATAATTATGGCATTTTTTTCATTTTTCGTAATTTTCGATATCGAAAATTGGGCGTGGTCATAGTCGGATTTCGGTCATTTTTTACACCAATACAAAGTGAGTTCAGATAAGTACGTGAACTGAGTTTAGTAAAGGTATATCGATTTTTGCTCAAGTTATCGTGTTAAAGGCCGAGCGGAAGGACAGACGGTCGACTGTGTTATAAAAACTGGGCGCGGCTTCAACCGATTTCGCCCTTTTTCACAGAAAAGAGTTATCGTCCTAGAATCTAAGCCTCTACCAAATTTCACAAGGATTGGTAAATTTTTGTTCGACTTATGGCATTAAAAGTATCCTAGACAAATTAAATGAAAAAGGGCGGAGCCACGCCCATTTTGAAATTTTCTTTTATTTTTGTATTTTGTTGCACCATATCATTACTGGAGTTGAATGTTGCATAATTTACTTATATACTGTAAAGATATTAACTTTTCTTTTAAAATTTGAATTTAAAAAAAATTTTTTTAAAAGTGCGATTTCCTATGCTAATTTTTAGTAAGCAGACATATAGTAATAAGAGTAACGTTCCTGCCAAATTTCATCATGATATCTTCACGACTGCCAAATAACAGCTTGCAAAACTTCTAAATTACCTTCTTTTAAAAGTGGGCGGTGCCACGCCCATTGTCCAAAATTTTACCATTTTTCTATTGTGCGTCATAAGTTTAACTAACTACTTACCAAGTTTCATCGCTTAATGCGTATGTGGTAATGAATTATCGCACTTTTTCGATTTTTTCGAAATTTTCGATATCGAAAAAGTGGGCGTGGTTATTGTCCGATATCGTTCATTTTAAATAGCGATCTGAGATGAGTGCCCAGGAACCTACATACCAAATTCATCAAGATACCTCAAAATTTACTCAAGTTATCGTGTTAACGGACAGACGGGACGGACGGACATGTTTCAATCGATTTTTTTTTCGATACTGATGATTTTGATATATGGAAGTCTATATCTATCTCGATTCCTTTATACCTGTAGAACCAACCGTTATCCATCAAAGTTAATATACTCTGTGAGCTCTGCTCAACATGAGTATAAAAATATTATGAAGTGTAGACGAAATGAAATGAAAGAAATATTTGAAATTAAATAAGATAAAATGAAAATGACATGGATTAAATGAAATGAAACGAAACGAATGGAATGAAAATAAATAGAATTGAAATAAGGTCAATTAAATGAAACGAAAGAAAACAAGTAAGGAAGGCTAAGTTCGGGTGTAACCCGAACATTACATACTCAGCTGAGAGCTTTGGAGACAAAATAAGGGAAAATCACCATTTAGCAAAATGAACCTAGGGTAACCCTGGAAAGTTTTTGTATGACATGTGTATCAAATGAAAGGTGTTAATGATTATTTAAAACGTAGTGGACCTTAGTTCTATAGGTGGACGCCTTTTTGAGATATCGCAATAAGGGTGGACCAGGGTGACTCTAGAATGTGTTTGTACGATATGGGTATCAAATTAAAGTATTAATGAGGTTTTAAAAGGGAGTAGCCCTTAGTTGTATATGTGAAGAGGCGTTTTCGACATATCGACCAAATGTGGACCAGGGTGAACCAGAACATCTTCTGTCGGGTACCGCTAATTTATTTATATATGTCATACCACGAACAGTATTCCTGCCAAGATTCCGAGGGCTTTTGATTTCGCCCTGCAAAACTTTTTCATTTTCTTCTACTTAATATGGTAGGTGTCACACCCATTTTACAAAGTTTTTTCTCTAAAGTTATATTTTGCGTCAATACACCAATCCAATTACAGTGTTTCATCTCTTTTTTCATATTTGGTACAGAATTATGGCATTTTTTTCATTTTTCGTAATTTTCGATATCGGAAAAGTGGGCGTGGTCATAGTCGATTTCGGCCATATTTTAATACCAAGATAAAGTGACTTCAGATAAGTACGTGAACTAAGTTTAGTTAAGATATATCGTTTACTGCGCAAGTTATCGTGTTAATGGCCGAGCGGAAGGACAGACGGGCGACTGTGTATAAAAACTGGGCGTGGCTTCAACCGATTTCGCCCATTTTCACTGAAAACAGTACCGTCATAGAATCTATGCCCCTACCAAATTTCCCAAGGATTGGTAAATTTTTGTTCCACTTATGGGTTATAAAGTATTCTATACAATTAAATGAAAAAGGGCGGAGCCACGCCCATGTTTTGAAAATTTCTTTTATTTTGTATTTTGTTGCACCGTATCATTACTGGAGTTGAATGTTAACATAGGTTACTTATATACTGTACAGATATTCAATTTTTTGTTAAAATTTGACTATAAAAAATAAAGTCGGCGTGTTCTTTATCCGATTTCGCTAATTTTTATTTAGCCCATATATAGTAATAGTAGTAACGTTCCTGCCAAATTTCATAATGATATCTTCAACGACTGCAAATTATATATAAAAGTGGGCGTGCCAGCCCATTATCCAAAATTTACTAATTTTCTATCTGTGTCATAAGGTCAGCACCATCTACCAAGTTTCATCGCTTATCCGTCTTTGGTATGAATTATCGCATTTTTCTGTTTTTCGAAATTTTCGATATCGAAAAAGTGGGCGTAGTTATAGTCCGATATCGTTCATTTTAAATAGCGCCCATTTTCACAGAAGACAGTTATCGTCATAGAATCTATGTCCCTACCAATTTCACAAGGATTGTAATTTTTGTTCGCCTTATGGCATTAAAGTATTCTAGACGAATTAAATGAAAAAGGGCGGAGTTACGCCCATTTTGAAATTTTCCTTTTTTCTTTGTACTTTGTTGCACCATATCATTACTGGAGTCGAATGTTGACATAATTTTCTTTTATACTGTAAAGATATTAAATTTTTGTTAAAATTTTACTAAAAAAAAATTTTTTTAAAGTGGTCGTGTTCGTCATCCGATTTCGCTAATTTTTATATAGCACACATATAGTAATAGGAGTAACGTGCCTACCAATTTCGTCATTATATCTTCAACGACTGCCAAATTTCAGCTTGCAAAACTTTTAAATTCCTTCTTTTAAAAGTGGCGGTGCCACAGCCATTGTCCAAATTGTTCTAATTTTCTATTTGCGTCATAAGGTCAATGCATCTGCCAAGTTTCATCGCTTTATCCGTCTTTGGTAATGAATTATCGCACTTTTTCGGTTTTTCGAAATTTTCGATATCGCAAAAGTGGGCGTGGTTGTAGTCCGATTTTTTTCATTTTAAATACCGATCTGAGATGAGCGCCCAGAAACCTACATACCAAATTTCATCAAGATACCTCAAAATTTACTCAAGTTATTGTGTTTACAGACGGACGGACGGACGGATATGGTTAAATGAATTTCTTTTTCACCCAATCATTTTGATATATAAAGTCGATATCTATCTCGATTAGTTTATGCCGTTACAGATTACCGTTATGCGAACAAAGTTAATATACTCTGTGAGCTCTGCTCAGCTGAGTATAATTAAATGAGAAAAATTAAAGGATGGAAGAAAAAGAAACGGAATGAAATGAAATTAAATAAATGCACACAAAATCTAACGAAATGAGATGCAACAAAATTAAATTAAATGAAGTAATATAAGCAGTACTGAAAGGAAACGAAACAAGATTCAATGAAATTAGCGGAACGAAACTAAATTGAGTGAAATGAAATAGAACAAAAAGTATGAAACTATATCAAACGAAACGGAATGATGAAACAAAATAGAGCTGAACGAAACGAAATTGAGTGAAATGAAATTGAAACAAAAAATATGAAACTATATGAAATGAAACGGAATGATATAAAATGAAATGAAAACAATATAAAATCATATGGAAATTGAAAGAATAAAAAGAAATGATATGAAACTATATGAAATTAAACAGAATGAAATGAAATCTAGTAAAATGAAATGAAGTGAAACAAACTAAAATTAAATGGAATGAAATGGAACGAATCTAAGTTGTTAAAGAAATGAAATGAAGTTATGTGAAATGAAATGGAAGGAATGAAATAAAATTTGGAAAATCAAACAAAATTTCATGAAACGTAATAAAATTAATTTTATTTTATTATTGAGCTGATCCATTTATTCTTCTTAGAGGACTTTTTGTATGTAGGCTATTATGGATCCATGTAGTGAAATTAAAAAAAAACAGGTTTTTGAAATTTTTCACTTGATGCTCGACGTTTCGCTAACGATTCTTAGCTTCTTCTGGGCTTATCTTTTTTATTTATGCAAAGGAACAGAAAATTTTTTTGTATAAAATTAACAACTTAAATATAACAAATGTATGATATATATATATATGTGTCTGAATCAGTACCAGCAGGTTTCGGTACCCTTGTCATACTAATTTGTGTTTTGTGTTTTGTAAACACAAGAGGTAGATTGCAGCAATGTCTTTGGGTGCCTTCCTTTATGTTGACAGTTTGTTCTCTTTTTTCTCATATCTAAAATTTTTGTGTTTTTTATATCTGCTTCGGGTCCACTGTTTAATATATGTTGTGATAGCACGGTATTATCTTTCTTGTTCCTTATGCTTCATATTGTGAAAGTCGCACTCCAAGGGCTCCTTTTGTTGTTCCAATATAAACTTTGTTGCATTGTTCGTTCTCTTTACCATTACATCTTATTTCATATACTACATTGTTTTGTTCTTGCAGATCTACCGGCTTTTTGTTTTTGTGCAAACCGAAGACAAATTGCATTTGGTTTATATGCGAGAGTTTGTTTGTCGTTTTTTGTTGTCTAAGTCGGGATTGAATTTCTCAGTTAATTTTGGTATATACATATGTAACACTGAATAATTTATTGTTATCTGTGTCTGTGTTTGTTGTGGTTTGTTTATACGTTTATTGTTTATTGACATTAGGTTGTCCTCTATTAATTGTTTATAAGTTGACTCAGAAATTATGCTTTTTAGTATTTTATGTATTTTCTGTATGTGTAGCTTCTTTGAACTTATGATGGCTAATGGTGAGTATATTTTGTACTAAATTTCTCGCGGTATTTATTTTGTACTTAAGGGGGTGAGCAGAAAGAAATTAATTATACGACCCGATGAGATTGGTTTGGAATACCAGTTAAGAGTTATTTTGTCGCCTTCCTTGGTACTTTTACATCCAGGAAAGGGATGCTAAGATTTTCTTCCTTTTCTACCGTGAATTTTAATTTATTGTGATATTCGTTTAGTGTTTTAAGAACGATATCAACATCTGTTCGTCGTACGATAGCGAAAATGTCATCTATATATTTCACAATAAATTTGATGCCTATATTGTGTACATTTTTCAGCTCTAACGTTGTATATTCTAGAAGATCGTCCATGACAATGTCCGCGATTGTTGGCGAAAGGGGGTTTCCCATTGGCATACCGTATGTATGTGTAAATATTTTTCCCTCATACATAAAATAATTATTTTCTTTTAAACAGAAATCTAAGATCTTGTGAAATGTGTTTCGCGAAATATTAAGTTTTTCTTGTATTGAACCAAATTGGTTCATTATTATTTTTGTAGCTAGGTATGACGATATATTTGTGAATAACGAGACAACGTCAAATGAAACTTGTATTTCAACATCATTTATATTTATATTATTGAGCCTATCTTTTAGATCGTACGCGCTCCAGAAGAAAAACAACCAACTGATAAATGAGTTACACAGAAGCAAAATAATAAACACTACACAAAAATTTAAAATGAACAGTAGCGCCGTCATAGCACCCCGCCTGTATAGCTTACCGAAAATCCATAAGCCAGACCTCCCTTTAAGACCAATAGCATCATCATTCAACGTACCATGCTATAGTCTATCCAAATTTATAGTAAATGCCTTAAACGACTTAACTTCTGAAAAGTACAATATAAAAAACTCGTACAATCTAAAAGATAGGCTCAATAATATAAATATAAATTATGATGAAATACTAGTTTCATTTGACGTTGTCTCGTTATTCACAAATATATCGACATACCTAGCTACAAAAATAACAAGATCTTAGATTTCTGTTTAAAAGAAAATAATTATTTCATGTATGAGGGAAAAATATTTACACAAACATACGGTATGCCAATGGGAAACCCCCTTCGACAACAATCGCGGTAATTGTCATGGACGATCTTCTAGAATATACAACGTTAGAGCTGAAAAATGTACACAATATAGACATCAAATTTATTGTGAAATATGTGTATGACATTTTCGCAATCGTCCGACGAACAGATGTTGATATCATTCTTAAAATACTAAACGAATATCACAATAAATTAAAATTCACCGTAGAAAAGGAAGAAAATCTTAGCATCCATTTCCTGGATGTAAAAGTACACAGGGAGGCGTACAAAATAATACTAAACTGGTACTCCAAACCAATCTCATCGGGTCGTATAATTAATTTTCTTCTGCTCACCCCCTTAAGTACAAAATAAATACCGCCAGAAATTTAGTACAAAAAGATACTCACCATTAGCCATCATAAGCTCAAAGAAGCTAACATACAGAAAATACTAAAAAGCAATAATTTTCCGAGTCAACTTATAAACAACTTAATAGAGGACACCCTAATGGCAATAAACAATAAACATATAAAACAAACCACAACAAACACAGACACAGATAACAATAAATTCTTCAGTGTTACATATATACCAAAATTAACTAAGAAATTCAATCGCGACTTAGACAACAAAAAACACAAAATAACTCTCGCATATAAACCTAATTGCAGTTTGTCTTCGGTTTTCACAAAAACAAAAAGCCCGGTAGAGCTGCAAGAACAAAACAATGTAGTATATGAAATAAGATGTAATCGTAAATAGAACGAACAATGCAACAAAGTTTATATTGGAACAACAAAACGAGCCCTTGGAGTGCGACTGTCAGAACATGAAGCAGACATAAGGAAGAAGAAGATAATACAGCGCTATCACAACATATATTAAACAGTGGACACGAAGCAGATATAAAAAAACACCAAAATATTAGATATTGAGAAGAGAGGAAGGGTAAGATACACCATGGAAAGTCTTCGTATATTGGAAAAAAGAGAACAAACTGTCAACATAAAGGAAGACACCAAAGACATTGCTGCAATCTACCTCTTGTGTTTACAAAACACAAAACACAAATTAGTATGACAAGTGTACCAAAACCTGCTGGTACTGATACAGACACATATATATATACATATGTATATTTAAGTTTTATAGAAATTTGTTACCTCAATTTAGGTGAGTGTTTTTTACATTTTTGAATTTGCCTGTGTACAGGGTTGTTAATTTTATACAAAAATTTTTCTGTTTCTTTGCATCAATAAAAAAATAAGCCCCAGAAGAAGCTAAGAATCGTTAGCGAAACGTCGGGCATCAAGTGAAACATTTTCAAAAACCTGGTTTTTTAATTTCACTACATGGATCCATAATAGCCTACATACAAAAAAGTCCTGTAATAAAATTAAATTAAATAAAATGGAATGCAATGAAAAAAATTTAGGAAACTAAATTAAATTAAAGAAAATCTTTGAAACGAAATAAAATAAAATTAAATGGAATGTAATGAAATTAATTAAAATAAAATGAAAGGAAATGTAATGAAATCAGATGAAACGAAATAAAAAGAAGTGGAATAAAATGATAAGAAATAGAAATCAATTAAAATACATGGACATGAAGCAAAATTACATAATTGAATGATGTTAATCTAAGTTAGACCTGTATTCTTGAACATCCCCGGGTCCACACTTTCGTTGCCGGAATCTTTCAGGTCGCACGATATCCTGTAACAAAGAAACAATCAATCCAAAAGAATGGCTGCACTTAAGCATGTACATTAGGCGTATGACATTTTTCTAACACCTATTTTACATGGCACCACGTGATAATAAATAGGCAATAATTAATAACTGCGTTTTTATTTTTTCATTTTATTGCAAAAACTTAACGCAGAAACAAAAAATAAAATTTGAATGCAAATTCCATACATTTGCCAAATTAAAAGGCAATGAAATTATTTGTGCCTTTTTTCTTGTTCGTTTTGTTTTACTCGTCTTTCGTATTTTATTTGTATTTCTGCACAACACATAACGGTTATTAGAGCAAATAGCTTATGAAATAATCAAAGCTCGTGTCATCAACTTGCCAATTACATATGGTTTGCTTTTGGTCTCTTAGCATTCGAGTTGTCTTGTTTAATAATGTCTTTTAAAAAAGTGGTGATGAAGTTTTAAAAAATTCAAAGCAATGGAAAATAACGTAACCATCTTTGAAAAATCCAAGAATAAAAGAAGAGATATCAATAACACTGAAAAAGCCTTAAGTGAACTGTACAAGATTCCAAAACACACCTTTATAATAGGAAGGTATAATGAATTAGCGAAAACGGAAAAATTAAAAAATAAAAGATGTCAGATTATTACAAATGAAATGATTGATTTGTGGTCTAAACTAAACTTTCCAAGCATAAGACGTTCACCTCTAGAACGGAAAATAACCAACATTTTAAATGATTATTCAACATTTCTAAAATATCCGGGTGGAAGAAATGTCATAATGAGGTTCAACAAGTTATTGATGTAACTAATTTAAAAGGTATTTGGCTAAGTACTGGGGACAAAGCGTTATATCAACTTCAAATATCTACGAATGGAAAATAAGGGTACACGACAGCTAAAGCTATTGATGTGCATCCCTCCAAAGCTGCTCTTTTTAAACAAAATGATAAAGAAGAAAACGTTAAAAGCACCTTGCGTATTAATGAAAATGAACTCTACAGTTCTTCATCATCAACCGAAACTATCCAGCAATCATACAGCCCATCTGCTGCCCATCTTAAGTATGCTTTACGGTTGTTGTTGTTGTTTATATACCCTCTTCCTCCATATACTGCTCGTTTACTTCTTTTGAATCTTAAATCCCTGGAAGCCAGGAGATCTATTCTCTCCTTGACTTTCTTGTTTGGCATTATCCAGGGAGATGTAGAATGTTCCAAGGAGGAATCTTCGTAATGTTTGCCCGTTTTATGGTATCAATATTAGAACCCATTATGGAAGGATTGCGCCAATTGCACGCGTCCTGAACGAATTCAATAAGATTTCATCTTCTATTGAGCTTGATTTTTCGATGTGTAGGTATGCTTTTATAAATATTTTAAAGTCAGCTATTTATTTGTTTTTAATTTGTTAGTTATAAGAACTTATTATTTATTGTAAACTATATATTTACATGTATATTTTGTTATCTTTGTGTTAATATCTTTTGTATCTACCAGTATTGGCAGTTAGTAAGAACTGTATGTTCATAGACTGAATAAATAAATAATAAAAATAATAATAATAATAATAATAAAGCAGTAAGTGGTGGAGGCTGAGCTCAGGGCTCCACCGGGGTCACAAGGTGGCGGATCGTGAACGGCCTCTAGTAGGTTAGCTGCGAATAACCAATAAGCAGTCCCCGACCAAGAGCGACCATAGAGGAGGGCGTGGCGCAAAAGGCCACACATGCCCAATGAATCTTGGTGGCAGGGCGAGTGGGTGCCGCCCTAAAACTTCAATAAGCATCCTCAGGATCGAGCCCAGTAAGATCCTGACGGCGACAACTGGAAAATGTTAAGGAAAAGATTGCTATGGGCTGGCGTGGACGGTATTCTACCATCTTAGTAGCCGAGGGTGACACCTCGTCGAAACGGCTGGTGGGCTAATATCGTCTTCGTCTCCATCTCGTTAAAACCTTGGCAGGTCTCCAAGTACGTTCGAAGCCACGTCACCATTAAGTTGGTGGTGCAGGCTCAGTTGAGATGACTCCTGACTCACGCCGGATTCTGGCTCTGAACACAGACTCTCATAAGGACCTGTGTCAACCCTCGCGTGGCCTCCCTGCACATGCAAAGATAACCACGGGAATCTAAAACGGCGACTGCACATCGGGCGGAGATAGCGGCTTGGAGCGGAGACCCAACTGAAAAGAAATGAGCCAAACAATTGAAACGCGTAAAAGTAACGAGGTTAATGATAGCGGCGTAACCGCTTTTCAAAGGAGCAGCAAGGTGCTCCGATCGCCGGTGTTAAAAGCCGCTAGCAATGCGACAATAGCACCAGCAGAGAAACAAGGTGGCGGGTCAGCAATGGCCAGGGACACCCCACGACGAACGCAAGGGGGGACAAAAGCTAGGGAAAACAGTAGGAAAGTAGATGCCACCCCATCTACCCCTGGACAGCAAGGTGACGGCAATGACGGGCGGGAAACCTCCGTATGCGGTGCAACACCGGGGAGGACAAGTCAAGTTGACCTCCTCGAGTATGCAAGAGTTGTGCTGCGCAGCATGCAGGCTGCTGCGGCCAAACAGAAAAATGTGTCGATGGACATAAAGAACGGCATGGCACAACTTGAAGAGACACTGAGTCGCATGCGCTCTTTATTAGAGGGTAAAAGCGCAGAGTACACAGAACCGAAAGCGACTCGTGGGAACAAAAGAGCACGAACGAACTCTGGCTCGCAACCGGGGGCCTCGGAGGCCAAGAAAAAGTGCGATGAGGGTTCTGCGAAGACAATCTCGGGCGAGGCCTGGACGACCGTAAGGAACCGGAAAGCCAAACCACGCCCTGAGAAAGAACAAAGGACACCACCTGGGCAAGCCAAGAAGGCAAAAAGAAAAGGCAAGCCCAGAAACAGACGGGCCGCAACTTTCGTAGTTAGACCAGCCCAGGGAAAGAACTACGCCGAAGTCGTAGGAGCCATCCGGGGCGAGCTTCGGCCTGAAGATACAGGGACCGTCATACGCTCCGTCCGAAAAACCAAATCCGGGAGTGTACTTATCGAAACTGCACGTTGCGGCGATAAATCAGCGTTCATCCAAGCGATAGGAAGCGCTGTTGGAGAAGCGGGCGAAACCAAGCAGCTTACACGGCGAATGCGGATAGAGGTGCTGGGCATGGACTGTCTGGCAACCGCCGAAGAAGTTGCCGAGTCTGTTAGGAAAGCTGCTGGCGGGGAAATGACGGGGACAGGTCCGTGTGTCTATTTTCTCGGCAAACCAGCGTGAACAGAAGATGGCAGCCATTGAAGTGGACGAAGCTGTTGGCGTCCTTTTACTAGCCAAGGGCAACATTGTAGTGTAGCCAAAATAAATGCATTCATACATACATGTATACTTACAAAACACTTAGCACGCGTGGCTTTTGAGCTGCTCGCTGATAATGTAAGCAAAACGCAACCAACTAAAATCGTTGCTGAGTTTGCGTATTCATGTGCACCAGCAAGTTATCACGCCTTGAAACTATATGCATGTGTATGTGAATGTGCATGCTTACGTTTGGCTACAGGCTTACAATCAAAGTAAATAAGTAACATAGTAAATAAGGAATACATAAGAATTTGTTTGTAATATTTCAGTATAAATAGACCGAAAATATTTTAAATAGTGAAATTCATTTTCTAGGTGCCGAATGACGGCATCACTCGTACTCTTGTTTTATTATACTTTACATGGCGATCCTGCCAAGTCCGCGGAACTGAAAAGGCAGAATCACTAAAAATACTTTGAGCTGCTGAAATTAAAAAGCATACTCCTTTTTAAATCTTTTTTAAATTCTTCCAAATGCTGCTGCTTGTAATAAAGGCATACCTATTGTACAGTCCTCCAATATTTTATTAAATTGACAAAAAAAAACCCCGGACACATTGAGGAATTGGATGCAGCATTAAACGTTGCAGTTGAATGAATTGGTATACATTTGAGGAATTGTATGCAGCATTAAACGTTGAAGTTGAATGAATTGGTATACATTTGAGGAATATATTTAGCATTTAGACGCAATTGGGCAAAATATTTGGCATAAATTGACATGAGCGGATCCAGATTAACATCACATATCGGAGTGGAATATATAACGATTCCGACCTGAGCACTAATCCCGTGGCAAGGGTGAGCAAAACAGGGAAGCAAATTCAACCGTATCCCGCAGCAAAAGAAAGCATAAGGGAAGCAGTCAAATCCCGCAGCAAGACCCATACTGGACAAATAACATGGAAAAATTGAGCAATACCTCTAGTATTTAAGTATCTATGTACTTTTATTTTTCCTTTGGAAGCATATGGCAATCTAATGGCTGCCAGTTAAGGGCAAAAAGTAGATTTTTGCTAATAAAAATAAGAATTTTTTTTCATTTTTCTCGAAATGAACGACGATATAATAAGTCAGGCAGAATTCCACGCAATATTCTTGCGTTATAGCAATTTAATTCTAGAAGAGAAAGAAAATGTAGAAAAAGAAGAAGAACCAAAAGAAGTAGCAGAACCAGTAGAAAAAATTAGACATGTCCCTAAGCCTATTACTATAGAAGAATATAGGCGCAGAACAAAACCAAATGTAGAGGAACTTAAGATTCTCAAGCCTACTAGGAGCAAAAGAAAGAGAGGGGAAAAATATTCAACTTTAGAAGAGCATTAGCGTATCAGAAAATAGATTTAAGTGCAAATACGGAGGAAAGAATTTGTTTGAAAAACGAGATAAGAAAAATCAAAGACATAAAAAAACAAGTAAGGAAGGTTAAGTTCGGGTGTAACCGAACATTACATACTCAGTTGAGAGCTATGGTGACAACATAAGGGAAAATAACCATGTAGGAAAATGAGCCGAGGGAAACCCTGGAATGTGTTTGTGTGACATGTGTATCAAATGAAAGGCATTAAAGAGTATTTTGTGAGGGAGTGGGCCATAGTTTTATAGGTGAACGCCATTTAGGGATATCGCCATAAAGGTGGATCAGGGTTGACTCTAGAATTTGTTTGTACGATATGGGTATCAAAGGAAAGGTGTTAATGAATATTTTAAAAGGGAGTAATCCTTAGTTCCATAGGTGGACGCCGTTTCGAGATATCTCCATAAAGGTGGACCAGGGGTGAACATAGAATTTGTTTGTACAATATGGGTATCAAAAGAAAGGTGGTAATGAGTATTTTAAAAGGGACTGATCCTTAGTTCCATAGGTGGACGCCTTTTCGAGATATCGCCTTAAAGGTGGACCAGGGGTGACCCTAGAATTTGTTTGTACGATATGGGTATCAAATTAAAGGTATTAATGAGGGTTTTAAAAGGGAGTGGTGGTAGTTGTATAGGTGGTCGCCTTTTCGAGATATCGCCATAATGGAGGACCAGGGGTGACTCTAGAATGCGTTTGTACAATATGGGTATCAAACGAAAGGTGTTAATGAGTATTTTAAAAGGGAGTGGAGCTCAGTTCTATAGGTGGACGCCGTTTCGAAATATCACCATAAAGGTGGACCAGGGGTGACTCTAGAATGTGTCTGTACAATATGGGTATCAAACGAAAGGTGTTAATGAGTACTTTAAAAGGAAGTGGGCCTTAGTTCTATAGGTGGACGCCTTTTCGAGGTATCGCAATAAAGGTGGACCAGGGGTGACTCTAGACTTTGTTTGCACGATATGGGTATCAAATGAAAGGTGTTAATAAGTATTTTTAAAACGGAGTGGGCCTTAGTTCTATAGGTGGTCGCCTTTTCGAGATATCGCTATAAAGGTGGACCAGGGGTGACTCTAGAGTATGTTTGTATGATATGGGTAACAAATGAAAGGTGTTAATGAGTATTTTAAAATAGCGTGGGGCTTAGTTCTATTATTAAAATTATTAATGAGGGTTTTAAAAGGGAGTGGTGGTAGTTGTATAGGTGGTCGCCATAAAGGTGGACCAGGGGTGACTCTAGAATGCGTTTGTACAATATGGGTATCAAATTAAAGGTATTAATGAGGGTTTTAAAAGGGAGTGGTGGTAGTTGTATAGGTGGTCTCCTTTTCGAGATATAGCCATAAAGGTGGACCAGGCATGACTCTAGAATACATTTGTACAATATGGGTATCAAACGAAAGGTGTTAATGAGTACTTTAAAAGAAAGTGGGCTTTAGTTCTATAGGTGGACGCCTTTTCGAGGTATCGCAATAAAGGTGGACCAGGGGTGACTCTAGACTTTGTTTGGACGATATGGGTATCAAATGAAAGGTGTTAATGAGTATTTTTAAAACGGAGTGGGCCTTCGTTCTATAGGTGGTCGCCTTTTCGAGATATCGCTATAAAGGTGGACCAGGGGTGACTCTAGAGTATGTTTGTATGATATGGGTAACAAATGAAAGGTGTTAATGGGTATTTTAAAATAGCGTGGGGCTTAGTTCTATTATTAAAGGTATTAATGAGGGTTTTAAAAGGGAGTGTTGGTAGTTGTATAGGTGGTCGCCATAAAGGTGGACCAGGGGTGACTCTAGAATGCGTTTGTACAATATGGGTATCAAATTAAAGGTATTAATGAGGGTTTTAAAAGGGAGGGGTGGTAGTTGTATAGGTGGTCGCCTTTTTGAGATATAGCCATAAAGGTGGACCAGGCATAACTCTAGAATACGTTTGTACAATATGGGTATCAAACGAAAGGTGTTAATGAGTACTTTAAAAGGAAATGGACCAGGGGTGACTCTAGAGTATGTTTGTATGATATGGGTAACAAATGAAAGGTGTTAATGAGTTTTTTAAAAAGAGCGTGGGGCTTAGTTGTATAGGTGGACGCCTTTTCGATATATCGCCATAAAGGTGGACCAGGGGTGACTCTAGAACCTGTTTGTACGATATTAGTATCAAATTAAAGGTATTTATGAGAGTTTTAAAAGGGAGTGGTGGTAGTTGTATATGTGAAGGCGTTTTCCAGATATCGACCAAAATGTGGACCAGGGTGACCCAGGACATCATCTGTTGGATACCGCTAATTTATTTATGTATGTAATACCTGCCAAGATTTCAAGGGTTTTTTATTTCGCCCTGCAGAACTTTTTCATTTTCTTCTACTTAATATGGTAGGTGTCACAACCATTTTACAGAGTTTTTTCTAAAGTTATATTTCGCGTCAATAAAGCAATCCAATTACCACGTTTCGTCCCTTTTTTCGTATTTGGTATATAATTATGGCATTTTTTTCATTTTTCGTAATTTTCGATATCGAAAAAATGGGCGTGGTCATAGTCGGATATCGTTCATTTTTTTTACCAAGATAAAGTGAGTTCAGATAAGTACGTGAACTAAGTTCAGTAAAGATATGTCGATTTTTGCTCAAGTTATCGTGTAAACCGCCATGCGGAAGGACAGACGGACGACTGTGTATAAAAACTGGGCGTGGCTTCAACCGATTTTGCCCATTTTCACAAAAAACAGTTAGCGTCATAAAATCTATGCCCCTCCCAAATTTCAAAAGGATTGGTAAATTTTTGTTCGACTTATGGCATTAAAATTATCCTAGAAAAATTAAATGAAAAAAGGGCGGAGCCACGGCCATTTTGAAATTTTCTTTTATTTTTGTATTTTGTTGCACCATATAATTACTGGAGATGAATTTTGACATAATTTACTTATATACTGTAAAGATATTAAATTTTTTGTTAAAATTGGGCGTGGTACTTCTCCGATTTTGCTAATTTTTATTAAGCGTACATATAGTAGGAGGAGTAACGTTCCTGCCAAATTTCATCATAATATCTTCAACGACTGCCAAATTACAGCTTGCAAAAGTTTTAAATTACCTTCTTTTAAAAGTGGGCGGTGCCACGCCCATTGCCCAAAATTTTACTAATTTTCTATTCTGCGTCATAAGTTCAACGCACCTACCAAGTTTCATCGCTTTATCTGTCTTTGGTAATGAATTATTGCACTTTTTCGGTTTTTCGAAATTTTCGATATCGAAAAAGTGGGCGTGGTTATAGTCCGATATCGTTCATTTTAAATACCGATCTGAATGAGTGCTCAGGAACCTACATACCAAATTTTATCAAGATACCTCAAAATTTACTCAAGTTATCGTGTTAACGGACGGACGGACGGACATGGCTCAATCAATTATATATATGGAAGTCTATATCTATCTCGATTCCTTTATAACTGTACAACCAACCGTTATCCAATCAAACTTAATATACTCTGTGAGCTCTGCTCAACTGAGTATAAAAAAAATTCTATGGAGAGCGCATTGCCTGATGTCCTTGATTACGAGGCTATCAACCGCGCTGTTGATAATTTAGGGTATGAGAGTAGGAGTTTTGAGAAGGGTCTTGAATCATTTAAGAAATTACAAAAAGCGGAAACGTCATTAGTTTGGTTTAAGAAATGGTGGAAACCGATTGACATGCCTAGGGAACCCACCTTAGAAAATGTACTAGTACCAATACTAACCACAGGTGAAGAAATGTGGAGGTTCGAAGTTAAATTCATGGGACGAACCGACCCATATCAGTATAAAGCATAAATAAATAAATAAAAGAAAATTTTTGCGATTTGAATGGTAAAGAATCCAAAGTGGAAGAGCCTAATGTCAATGTGATTAATTCCATTCAGGTAGTCGACCATAGTGAGGCATTAGAAATTATCAAAATCTTGTTGATAATATTAACAATTTGCTCTTGCCTCAATTTGTTTTTCAAATTATACTCAGCTCATAACAAATTATACATGACGTGACAAGGGAGAAATATATACCCCAATGGACAAATGGCAACCATTCTGAACACACTTGTGGAAGAGAAGACTTTGGCGGAAAAATGTTATAAGTGAGTTAATAAAAATACAACCATACTAAGATTTACTATGTTGAAATACCTCACGACAATATTACAGTCGTTGAACAATATAGGAAAGACCACAGAAAGGGTGTATATCAAGTTGACAGTGTCAGGGATACATCGGTATCCTCAATGAGTAGATATAACGTTGAGGCATTGGTCCCAACGTCATTTGAAAAAGAAATAGAAATAAATTTTGCTATCTTATTGCCAGAGACTCAACCCAGTTTAGGGGCAGCCCTAAAAATTGAAATTGCTGATAAAGTTTCGCAAACAGAAAGCGACAAAATGCCACAGACAACGTTGAATTCATTAAAACTGCATCATCGATCTTACCAGATTTCGATGGAAAATCTGAAAACTTGTCCAGTTTTATGTATGCCCTTGATATCCTCGAGCAAATCAAGGATAGTCAAGAAGCTATTGCGGTATCCATGATAAAGACAAACCTAAAAGGGACAGCTAGAAATATAATAAGCACTGAATCTTCCATTCAGGAAATAAAACAAAGATTGATGTCAAAAATCAAGGGTGAATCAGTAGAAGTTTTAACAGCAAATCTCCTGAACATCCAACAACGCAGTAAAACTGCAAATCAATACACTATTCAAATTGAAAAGCTCACAAAATCGTTGGAAGGAGCATACATATCCGATGGACTAACACCAGAGTTGGCAACCAAGTATTCTACACAATCAGCTATGAAAGCTATGTGTAAAAACTGCTCCAACGACAAAGTAAAAACAATTATGCAAGCTGGAACGTTCACCTCAATGAACGAAGCGGTATCAAAATTTACTAACACTTTCGCAGAAATAACTGGAAATCCAAATTCATTTCCGAGGTAACTTCCGCAGGAGTTACCAAAACAATAATTATAGAGGAAATTAAAGACGTTCTTTCAATACCTCTAACAATTGTAATAAAAATAATACTAACAGACAAAATAACCAAAGGTCTGGTCGAAATTTCGGATCGCGAGGAAATACCCGCAATAATACCAGAAATGTCCGAAATGTTACACAGCGGGAAAACCAACAATCTACACCTCAATAAATAAAAAATTATATATTTTCAATTTACACCTTAGAAGCTACATATCTTCCAAAACAACACTGAATAATTCCATTTCAACCCTCCTCATAGATACAGAAGCGGATATTTCAATTATAAAAAAGGGTCAAATTGACAGTAATGTAACAATTGATAATTCTCAAACAACCGATTTAAGAGGAATTGGTCGAGGTATAACAAACATTATTGGCACGGTTAAAGCAGACTTAAGGGATGATTATCTATTAAACTTAAATTTCATGAAGTAGAAGACAATTTTCCAATTCCATGTGATAGAATATTAGGCTTAGATTTGATTAAAAAATATAATTGCATTCTAGATTATCACAAAGAAGGAGACACTCTAATATTGAGACCATATGATTATCTAGAAAATATAATAATTCAGATTACTAATAAACCAACAATCAATAGTATTTCAATTCCCGTAAGATCAGAAGTAGTTCGACAAATTCATATAGAAAATAACAATTCCGATTTACTAATTCCACAACAAGAATTATCCGAAAGCATTTTTATTGCAAACACACTAGCAAATTCACAACAAACATTTGTTAGAATTATAAACTTACTTACTTACTTAATTGGCGCTTAACCGTCTAAACGGTTTATGGCAGTCCAACGAGGCGCGCCAGTCGCTCCTTCGCTCCGCCAACCGGCGCCAATTGGTCACAACAAGGGAGTTGAAATCGTTTTCCACATGGTCCTTCCAACGGAGTGGGGGCCGCCCTCTACCTCTGCTTCCATAGGCGGGTTCCGATAGAAACAGCGCCCACGGCCTTGTTGTTTTTCAATCTGGTTATTGCTATTCTAACTTCGTCATAATCGGGCGGGGGACATATATTCCATCATCATCGATTGCGGGATCGGGTTCTTCATCTCTGCGCGGTGAATTGCTGCCACCATTTAGGAGAGCAGAGAAGTATTCCCTCCATAATCTAAGCACTCTCTGAAAATCAGTTACAAGGTGGCCGTTTTCGTTCCTACAGGAGTTTGCCCCGGTCTTAAAACCTTCAGTCTGTCGCCGCATTTTTTGGTAGAATTTTCGGGCGTTATTCCTGGTGGCTAGCAGCTCAAGCTCCTCGCACTCACGCCTTTCTGCTTCTGCTTTTTATAACTTTCATGAAAATGAAATGGTATATTAATTTCGTCACGAAACCCAAAATTGTAAGTCCTTGAAGGAAAATAGATAGACCCACCATTAAGTATACCGAAATAATCAGAATGAAGAGCTGAGTTGATTTAGCCATGTCCGTCTGTCTGTCTGTCTGTCTGTCTGTCTGTCCGTCTGTCCGTCTATCTGTTTGTATGCAAACTAGTCCCTCAATTTTTGAGATATCTTGATAAAATTTGGTGAGCAGGTGTATTTGGGTGTCCGATTAGACATTTGTCGGAACCGGCCGGATCGGACCACTATAGCATATATGCTCCATACAACCGATTTTTCAGAAAAAGAGGATTTTTGTAATATCTTACTCAATTTTACAGATTGAAGCTTCAAACTTCACCATATACTTTCGTATGTTGCACATATTGTTGTCTGAAAAAATCATAAGATCGGTGGTATATATAGTATATATATGGTGGTATATATAGTATATATATATAGTATATATATATATTTTCGCAATTTTAGCCCCATTTTAACAGCTAGAAGCTTCAAATTTCATTGAACGCTTACGTATATGGCATATATTGTTGTCTGAAAAAATCATAGAGATCGGTTGTATATATAGTATATATCTAATACAACCGATTGTTCAGATAAGAAACTTTTCGCAGTTTCTACCCCATTTTAACAGCTATAAGCTTTTGATCTCATTCGACGTAATATCCCTTTTTACAAATATACCAATACATTTCGCAATACGTATTATAATGCAGAAATGGGATAAGTTGGAGAAATACACGAAAATAGATAAGAAACAATTCCAGGCGATACTTGATTTCTGCTTGCGTGATAATAATTATTTCACATACAATAAAACTTTATATCAACAAATTTACGGAATGCCAATGGGCAACCCACTATCTCCAACCATTGCAGATATCGTACTTGATACAATTTTGGACGACAGCATCGCTGAATTAAAAAGTAAAGACATATATGTCAAATACATAGCCAAATATGTAGATGACATATTCGCTATTGTAAAAACCAAAGACGTGGAAGACATATCGACAATTTTTAACGCACAGCATACCAAAATACAATTTACAAAGGAAATAGAACAAAACAACAGAATTGCCTTCCTTGACGTGGTAAATACATTGAAGAAATAAGAACTTGAATCTTAACTGGTATGCAAAGACGGTCTCATCGGGTAGAATTATTAATTTTCATTCAAATCACCCATGGAAACAAAAAATAAATACGGCAACCAGCCTAATAAGAAAAATATACCTCCTAAGCGATAATGAATTCACTGAAGAAAATAAGAAGATAATAAGAAGTATTCTATTTAAAAATAACTACCCCAATAAGTTAATAGAAAATTTACTAAATAATACTACGAAAAAATGAGCCAACCTAATATTGCAAATGAGCTAACCGAAGCAAATACCAACAAAAAATTCATCGGCGTTACATATGTGCCTGGCCTAACCGGAAATCAAACGCTAAGAAAAATAATTAAAAATGACGACATAAATTTTGCCTATAAACCGCACAATACACTAAGGAGAATCTTTACAAAAACAAAAGACAGGATAGACAAGGAACAGCAAAGCAACGTAGTCTACGAAATCCAATGCAAAGGTAACAACAACAATAACTGCAATAAGTGTTACATAGGCACAACAAAAAGGGCATTAGTATCGAGATTATACGAACATCCAATGGACGTGAAAAAACAACAAAACAACAACAGCGCTTTCTCAACACCTGATCGAAAACGAACACACAGCTGATTTTGCGAACGCTAGGATTTTGGATGTTGAGAGAAGAGAAAAAAGACGGATGACACTGGAAAGTCTCCGAATTCAACAGCAACTCACTAACGTAATGAATTTTAAAGAAGACGTGGACAACACAAACAGCGCTTACACAGCTGTCATCAAACATGTACACAAATAATAATATAAGAACAATATGTTTAATGTTAATATGTGATGTTTTTGTAATTTAAAAAATTAATCAAATTAATGTGAGTAAAGTTCCAAATGTTAATTTGTATGTCTATTGATTGTGCTTTATTCTTATATTTCATTTTGTGTTTTCATGTTTCTGTTTTTTAAAATAAATGTAGACCTTCCTGATGATGACGCGAAAGCGCCGAAATGCATAGAGGGAAAAAGTAAAAACGTTTTGGTTTTTCTTTACTAATCTATCGGCCGAAGCAGCTCCTACCCAGCAAACATTTTAAAAAAGAGTTTGGCCCAACTAAAAATTATAAGCTTCAAATTTCACCGATTGCTTACGTATATAGTATATATTGTTGTGTCAAAAATCATAGAGATCGGGGATATATATAATATATATATGATGGTATATATAGTATATATATAGTATATACATTTTAACAGCTAGAAGCTTCAAATTTCACCAAATGCTTACGTGTATAGCATATATTGATGTCTGAAAAAATCATTGAGATCGGGTGTATACATAGTATATATCTCATACAACCGATTGTTCAGATAAGAAACTTTGCGCAATTTCTGCCCCGTTTTAACAGCTAGAAGCTTCAAATTTCACCAAATGCTTACGTATATAGCATATATTGTTGTCTGAAAAAATCATAGAGATCGGTGGTATATATATTATATACTTCATACAAACTGTCATTTTTGCCCCTTTTTTACGGATAGAAGCTTCAAAACTCATCAAGTATCATCAAATAGTTACGTTTACTTCATATATTTTTGAAATACGTGATTCGTAGTCGTAGTTTTTACATGCAGACCACAAAAAACGTGAGGCTTTGCATCCTCACAAAAGTACCTACCTATTTTTATACTCAGTTGAGCAGAGCTCACAGAGTATATTAACTTTGATTGGATAACGGTTGGTTGTACAGGTATAAAGGAATCGAGATAGATATAGACTTCCATATATCAAAATCATCAGTATCGAAAAAAAATTTGATTGAGCCATGTCCGTCCGTCCGTCCGTCCGTCCGTCTGTCCGTTAACACGATAACTTGAGTAAATTTTGAGGTATCTTGATGAAATTTGGTACGTAGATTCCTGGGCACTCATCTCAGATCGCTATTTAAAATGAACGATATCGGACTATAACCACGCCCACTTTTTCGATATCGAAAATTTCGAAAAACCGAAAAAATGCGATAATTCATTGCCAAAGGCGGTTAAAGCGATGAAACTTGGTAGATGGGTTGACGTTATGACGCAGAATAGAAAATTAGTAAGATTTTGGACAATGGGCGTGGCACCGCCCACTTTTACAAGAAGGTAATTTAAAAGTTTTGCAAGCTGTAATTTGGCAGTCGTTGAAGATATCATGATGAAATTTGGCAGGAACGTTACTACTATTACTATATATGTGCTAAATAAAAATTAGCAAAATTGGATGAAGAACACGCCCACTTTTTAAAAAAAAATTTTTTAAATTCAAATTTTAACAAAAAATTTAATATCTTTACTGTATATAAGTAAATTAAGTCAAAATTCAACTCCAGTAATGATATGATGCAACAAAATACAAAAATAAAAGAAAATTTCAAAATGGGCGTGGCTCCGCCCATTTTCATTTAGTTTGTCTAGAATACTTTTAATGCCATAAGTCGAACAAAAATTTACCAATCCTTCTCAAATTTGGTAGGGCATAGATTCTATGACGGTAACTGTTCTCTGTGAAAATGGGCGAAATCGGTGGAAGCCACGCCCAGTTTTTATACACAGTCCACCGTCTGTCCTTCCGCTCGGCCGTTAACACAATAACTTGAGCAAAAACCGATATATCTTTACTAAACTTAGCCCACGTACTTATCTGAACTCACTTTATCTTGGTATAAAAAATGGCCGAAATCCGACCATAACCACGCCCACTTTATCGATATCGAAAATTACGAAAAATGAAAAAAATGCCATAATTCTATACCAAATACGAAAAAAGGGATGAAACATGGTAACTGGATTGGTTTATTGACGCAAAATATAACTTTGGAAAAAACTTTGTAAAATGGGTGTGACACCTACCATATTAAGTAGAAGAAAATGAAAAAGTTCTACAAGGCGAAATCAACAGCCCTTGGAATCTTGGCAGGAATACTGTTAGTGGTATTGCATATATAAATAAATTAGCAGTACCCGACAGATGATTTTCTGGATCACCTGGTCCACATTTTGGTCGATATCGCGAGAACGCCTTCACATATACATCTAAGGGCCACTCGCTTTTAAAACCCTCATTAATACCTTTAATTTGATATCCATATCGTACAAACACATTCTAGAGTCACCCCTGGCCCACCCTAATGGCGATATCTCGAAAAGGCGTCCACCTATAGACCTAATGCCCACTCCCTCTTAAAATGCTCAGTAACACCTTTCGTTTGATACCCATATCGTACAAACATTCTAGAGTCACCCCTGGCCCACCCTAATGGCGATATCTCGAAAAGGCGTCCACCTATAGACCTAAGGTCCCACTCCCTTTTAAAATACTCATTAACACCTTTCATTTGATACCCATATCGTACAAACACATTCTAGAGTCACCCCTGGCCCACCCTAATGGCGATATCTCGAAAAGGCGTCCACCTATAGACCTAATGCCCACTCCCTCTTAAAATGCTCAGTAACACCTTTCGTTTGATACCCATATCGTACAAACATTCTAGAGTCACCCCTGGCCCACCCTAATGGCGATATCTCGAAAAGGCGTCCACCTATAGACCTAATGCCCACTCCCTCTTAAAATGCTCAGTAACACCTTTCGTTTGATACCCATATCGTACAAACATTCTAGAGTCACCCTGGTCCACCCTTTATGGCGATATCTCGAAAAGGCGTCCACCTATAGAACTAAGGATCACTCCCTTTTAAAATACTCATTACCACCTTTCATTTGATACCCATATCGTACAAACACATTCTAGAGTCACCCTGGCCCACCCTAATGGCGATATCTCGAAAAGGCGTCCACCTATAGACCTAATGCCCACTCCCTCTTAAAATGCTCAGTAACACCTTTCGTTTGATACCCATATCGTACAAACATTCTAGAGTCACCCTTGGTCCACCTTTATGGCGATATCTCGAAAAGGCGTCCACCTATAGACCTAAGGATTACTCCCTTTTAAAATACTCATTACCACCTTTCATTTGATACCCATATCGTACAAACACATTCTAGAGTCACCCCTGGCCCACCCTAATGGCGATATCTCGAAAAGGCGTCCACCTATAGACCTAATGCCCACTCCCTCTTAAAATGCTCAGTAACACCTTTCGTTTGATACCCATATCGTACAAACATTCTAGAGTCACCCCTGGCCCACCCTAATGGCGATATCTCGAAAAGGCGTCCACCTATAGACCTAATGCCCACTCCCTCTTAAAATGCTCAGTAACACCTTTCGTTTGATACCCATATCGTACAAACACATTCTAGAGTCACCCCTGGCCCACCCTAATGACGATATCTCGAAAAGGCGTCCACCTATAGACCTCATGCCCACTCCCTCTTAAAATGCTCAGTAACACCTTTCGTTTGATACCCATATCGTACAAACACTCTAGAGTCACCCTTGGTCCACCTTTATGGCGATATCTCGAAAAGGCGTCCACCTATAGAACTAAGGATTACTCCCTTTTAAAATACTCATTACCATCTTTCGTTTGATACCCATATCGTACAAACAATTCTAGAGTCACCCCTGGCCCACCCTAATGGCGATATCTCGAAAAGGCGTCCACCTATAGACCTAATGCCCACTCCCTCTTAAAATGCTCAGTAACACCTTTCGTTTGATACCCATATCGTACAAACATTCTAGAGTCACCCCTGGCCCACCTTAATGGCGATATCTCGAAAAGGCGTCCACCTATAGACCTAATGCCCACTCCCTCTTAAAATGCTCAGTAACACCTTTCATTTGATACCCATATCGTACAAACACATTCTAGAGTCACCCCTGGTCCACCTTAATGGCGATATCTCGAAAAGGCGTCCACCGATAGACCTAAGGCCCACTCCCTCTTAAAATGCTCAGTAACACCTTTCATTTGATACCCATATCGTACAAACAAATTCTAGAGTCAGCCCTGGTCCACCTTTATGGCGATATCCCTAAATGGCGTCCATACATAGAACTATGGCCTACTCTCTCTTAAAATACTCTTTAATACCTTCCATTTGATACACATGTCATACAACCACATTCCAGGGTTACCCTAGGTTCATTTTCCTACATGGTGATTTTCCTTATTTTGTCTCCATAGCTCTCAACTGAGTATGTAATGTTCGGTTACACCCGAACTTAGCCTTCCTTACTTGTTTTATTTTATATTTATCTTAAAAATCGTTTAGATATGTTCAAATTTCACCAAATGTTTACGTGTATAGCATATATTGTTGTCTGAAAAAATCATAGAGACCAGTGGTATATATAATCTCATACAACCGATTGTTCAGATAAGAAACTTTGTGCAATTTCTTTCCCCATTTTAACAGCTAGAAGCTTCAAATTTCACCAAATGCTTACGTGTATAGTATATATTGTTGTCTGAAAAAATCATTGAGATCGGTGGTATATATAGTATATATCTCATACAACCGATTGTTCAGATAAGAAACTTTGCGCAATTTCTTCCCCATTTTAACAGCTAGAAGCTTCAAATTTCACCAAATGCTTACGTATATAGCATATATTGTTGTCTGAAAAAATCATAGAGATCGGTGGTATATATATTATATACTTCATACAAACTGTGATTTTTGCCCCTTTTTTACGGATAGAAGCTTCAAAATTCATCAAGTTTCATCAAATAGTTACGTTTACTTCATATATTTTTGAAATACGTGATTCGTAGTCGTAGTTTTTACATGCAGACCACAAAAAACGTGAAGCTTTGCATCCTCACACAAAGTACCTACCTATTTTTTATTTTATATTTATCTTAAAAATCGTTTAGATATGTTCAAATTTCACCAAATGTTTACGTGTATAGCATATATTGTTGTCTGAAAAAATCATAGAGACCGGTGGTATATATAATCTCATACAACCGATTGTTCAGATAAGAAACTTTGTGCAATTTCTTCCCCATTTTAAACAGCTAGAAGCTTCAAATTTCACCAAATGCCTACGTGTATAGTATATATTGTTGTCTGAAAAAATCATTGAGATCTGTGGTATATATAGTATATATCTCATTCAACCGATTGTTCAGATAAGAAACTTTGCGCAATTTCTTCCCCATTTTAACAGCTAGAAGCTTCAAATTTCACCAAATGCTTACGTATATAGCATATATTGTTGTCTGAAAAAATCATAGAGATCGGTGGTATATATATTATATACTTCATACAAACTGTCATTTTTGCCCCTTTTTTACGGATAGAAGCTTCAAAATTCATCAAGTTTCATCAAATAGTTACGTTTACTTCATATATTTTTGAAATACGTGATTCGTAGTCGTAGTTTTTACATGCAGACCACAAAAAACGTGAAGCTTTGCATCCTCACACAAAGTACCTACCTATTTTTTATTTTATATTTATCTTAAAATCGTTTAGATATGTTCAAATTTACCAAATGTTTACGTGTATAGCATATATTGTTGTCTGAAAAAATCATAGAGACCGGTGGTATATATAATCTCATACAACCGATTGTTCACATAAGAAACTTTGTGCAATTTCTTCCCCATTTTAATAGCTAGAAGCTTCAAATTTCACCAAATGCTACGTGTATAGTATATATTGTTGTCTGAAAAAATCATTGAGATCGGTGGTACATATAGTATATATCTCATACAACCGATTGTTCAGATAAGAAACTTTGCGCAATTTCTTCCCCATTTTAACAGCTAGAAGCTTCAAATTTCACCAAATGCTTACGTATATAGCATATATTTTTGTCTGAAAAAATCATAGAGATCAGTGGTACATATATTATATAACCCATATAAACTGTATTTTTTTGCCCCTTTTTACGGCTAGAAGCATCAAAATTCAAAACATTTCATCAAATAGTTACGTTTACGTCATATATTGTTGAAATATGTGATTCGTAGTCATAGTTTTTACACGCAGACCACAAAAAACCTGAAACTTTGCATCCTCACACAAAGTATCTACCTATTTTTTATTTTATATTTATCTTAAAAATCGTTTAGGTATGTAGATCTGTTCACTAGATATTTCTTATCTTATACATATCCGATTATTCGGAGATTACGAACGGGATAAGATTATTGTTCAGCCCCATTCATGAAAGGTATGAAGTCTTTGGCATAGCCGAAGACAGTCCCGTCCTTACTTGTTT
>JARSSU010018084.1:0-18410 GCA_029619165.1 Eurosta solidaginis | reverse complement strand
CTGATGTCACGCTGTTTAAACTTTTTCCACGTTATTAAATAAATAATAAATTAAAAATTGCTTTAAATGGTTGTTTTCATCCATTTAAAGCAAAAAGGGCTAACAACGCCATCAAGAAAGGGACATCAGCTGATTTCGAAACATGCTTAATGATAGCAGCGTATTTCATCGGTGCGATCCAACAGATATTAGTGCCCCAAAACAATAAAACCTTTCCACCAAAGTAAACCCCAGATACCACGAAATCTATTCCTTGTGACTCGTTCCCAACGAATTTCCACCCTTTTGCCACCACTAAGTAATGTGCTAACAGCGACATAAAAAATATGGTTAATGGATGACTTCTCACATGGAAAACACAATTTCCTGAAAACCTAACAACCAAATCATTTATTCATTTTTACTTACTACAAAACAATAAGCCACTATAGAAGTCAAATGAAAACAATGCTACAGCTTTATATACGCATTATCAGTTTGGCATTTTTAAAGTGCTTTATGCACAGCATCCACAAAAACTTCCATGCTTACAATTGGCGTTTGTGGCGTAATACCGTGCCCTAGGTTTGCAATATAACGTTGCTTGCACGAATTTCTTCTGGTGTTTTATACATATCCTGCGGATCTAAATTGCCTTGCAAAGCAATATTTGGACCAACTTGCTTCCGTGCCTCTACTGGATCCACAGTCCAATCTAAGCCTATAATGTCATAATCCAAAGTTTCTTGCTCTTTCAATGAGTGAGCAGCACCTTTAGCAAAGAGTGTCAAAGGCACTAAAGGTATTGATTGTTGCTGCAAACGTTCGACCAACTTATCACGAATTTCTTTATGTAGGGTACTGCCCATTTCAGAAAATCTTCTTTGCTGAAATGCTCTGCTGAAGATTCGAAAATTTGCAGCAATTGTGCACCGGCCTTTGTCTGCATTTCCAAATAATCAACAATGGCGTCAGTCAACATGCTTAATAGCCTCTTTGAATCTACTGGAAAATCCGTAAGCCAAGCTTTTGATTTAGACATCGTTTTACTGCCGCCCCTTCAATCATGTAACCCATTAGTGTCCACGGTGCACCCGTGAAACCAATAAGTGGCACACGTCCTTCTAGCTTGTGGCGCATCACCAACATATGTCAAGCGCCCCACCGCTCCCTCAGGTGTGAGCTTTGCTAAATCAGCAGGTATTTGCAATGGTTCTGGGAAAACGGGACCCACACCCGCATGCATTTCCACTGTCATACCAAGTGCTTGCGGTATTACTAGAATGTCTGAAAATATGATAGATGCATCCAAGTCGAAACGTCTCAGCGGCTGCATTGTCACTTCACATGCCAGTTCGGGTGTACGACAAATAGTAAAGAAATCATGAAGCTTACGTACCTCTTGAAATTCTGGCAAATAGCGTCCAGCCTGACGCATTACCCAAACGGGCACCCTGTCAACGGGCTCGCCACGCGCTGCTCTCAAGAGATTATCATTTTTAAGCGGTGGAAAGTTCTTTGTATCTTTCATTTTGTATTGTTTATTAACTGGACTATGCTTTCTGTTGCGAATTACACCGTAAAGTGTTGCCTGTGTTTTGTTTTGGTTTAATTTATAACTTGTGAAATGTAGAGCTGCGACCGGCAAGTAAAAAAAAATAAAATTCTGCATTAAAAAAATAAAGTTATTGTTACGAATATTAGCAGAACTAAGGAGTGCTGCCAGCTCTAAGCCGATGCTAAGCATGAAACTTTAATAAATCTTTGTTTTGATAACACTTTTAACTCTTTGGTCTAATTAGACTCAGTATCAAGTAGGGTTTGTTATTGTAATACAAACAAAAAAATAAAAACAAGTAAGGGCGGGACTGTCTTCGGCTATGCCGAAGACTTCATACCTTTCATGAATGGGGCTGAACAATAATCTTATCCCGTCCGTAATCTCTTTAGGAAAGAAAGAGAAAGGAAAGAAAGTTCAAAATTCCATAATTTCGAGTTAGTGGCGGTCTAACCGAAATGGAACAAAAAAAAGCATGTGCGGAAATGGAACTATAGGCAGAGACACCGATAAAGATCGGTGTACTTTGAATATAGTAACTATCCACAAAACGATTGCAAAGAATCAAAAACAAAAGAATCCAAATAAATGTCAAAAATAGAGAAAATTGCAAATAAAAAACCAGTAAGGGCGGGACTGTCTTCGGTTGTGCCGAAGACTTCATAACTTTCATGAATGAGGGCTGAACAATAATCTTATCCCGTTCGTAATCTCCAAATAATCGGATGTATAAGATAAGATATATATAGTGAACAGATGTACATACCTAAACGATTTTTAAGATAAATATAAAATAAAAAATAGGTAGTTACCTTGTGTGAGGATGCAAAGTTTCAGGTTTTTTTGGTCTGCATGTAAAAACTATAACTACGAATCACGTATTTCAACAATATATGGCGTAAACGTAACTATTTGATGAAATTTGTTGAAACTTGAAGCTTCTAGCCGTAAAAAAGGGGCAAAAATTACAGTTTATATGGGGTAAATAATATATATACCACCGATCTTTATGATTTTTTCAGACACCAATATATGCTATATACGTAAGCGTTCGTTGAAATTTGAAGCCTCTAGCTCTTAAAATAGGGCAGTAATTACGAAAAGTTTCTTATCTGAACAATCGGTTGTGGGGATATATACTATATATACGACCGATCTCATCAATTTTTTCAGACAACAATATGTGCAATATACGAAAGTATATGGTGAAGTTTGAAGTTCGAGGCACTAGTTTGCATACAAACAGACAGACGGACAGACGGACATGGCTAAATCAACTCAGCTCTTCATTCTGATTATTTGGGTATGCTTAATGGTGGTTCTATCTATTTTCCTTTAGGGACTTACAATTTTGGGATTCGTTACGAAATTAATATACCATTTCATTTTCATGAAAGGTATAATTATACAAAGAAATTTTAAAAAGAGCCGAGTGAAAAAATTAATAAAAAAATATCAAAAACAAGAAAAAAGTGAAATATTAGTTAGACCGTAGCAAAAATTTCTTAGCACAATTTTCTCACTTAACAACCGCAAAAATATAGATCATTTGATCCCCGCACTTTGTTTTTTTTCCAAACTTTTTCCTACCAAAAATCTACATCCAAAAAAGAAGATACATATGAATAGCTACATACATATATAAAAAGGTGTGTGATAAAATCCAATAAATACAACTTGTTGAAAACAACAAAAAAATTTTTTTTTCAAATTAAATTTTGAAATTAGAGCTGCTGCCTTCGTGGTTTGTTTCTGTCGTGGAAAGTGACCGCCACCGATACCGCTTTTAGGCTTCTTTTCCTGTTGGCCTCTTATCTAGGTGATGCTGATAAAGGTTAATTTGTTGAGATGGTTGGTGGATGAAGATGGTGTTGTTGTCGTTGTTGTGGTAGTGGCAATATATTGCCGATACCAAAATATGTGGCCGCCGGTGGGAATTGTAATAGCCAGTAGAAAAAGGTGTCGTGCTTGTTGTTGACGTTGCGCTGCCGTTAAAAAAATATGTGTGGTTGTTGTAGATGTTGGGTGCAGTCGAAAAGCAAATGTGTGTAGTTTTTGTAGCGTGGTGTGCCGTCGGAAAACTCAAATGTGTGTATTGTTGGTGAAAGCGAATTTTAGTTTTTGTGGTAGGTGATGCACCGCCAATATTAAAAAATGGAGTAGTTGGTGTTGGGTGGGGTGTCGCCAATATAAATAAGCTGCTGCTGTGGTTCTTGCGGCCGTATAATGCCACTAAAAAAGTAATGTAATGGTTGTGTTGCCGATTTGGCCTTTAGGCCGCAAACCGTAATTTTCAATTCTCCGCCCAGTCGGTCCTTTCCAAAAGTGCCCAGTTAATATACAAAAAAAAACATTATTCTTCAAGGATTCCTAGTGTGGAAAAAGTGGTGAAGCTGAAACTATTTTTTTTTGTCTGCATTATTATACATACATGCATGCAAGTTTGCTCTTAGCTTGCTTGGAAAATTGGCTATTTTGAAGCCAAATTCCCAGTTAGCATGCCAAGTTGTAGGAAGTTAAAAAACAAATAATTCAAGGGCAAAGAAAACCATTGTGCTTACCTGGAACTTTTGCTGCTGTCCTGAGTCGGCCGCCGCTGGTGGTTGGTCAGATCTCCTTGCCCTTCATTCCTTTCTGCGTCCTTTTTTTCACGTTTCGCGAAAAACTTTTCCGGCGCGCACAACTTTTTCCGCTTTTATTCGCGCACAACAAACCTTTTTTGTTTGTTTTCTTGTTTTTCGCTTTTAGCCGCGCACTTCAAACTTATGATTGAAATTCCTTTTCGGACACAAACTTTCAAATAAACTGCACTCACTCACAGTGGGCACTGATAACATAATACTTTGTCCGTTGCCTAACGTTGCGCCCTTTTATAGCTACCGACGTGGGAGAGAACGTTACTTAGAACGGAAAATTTTTACCTATACGTGTAAAGCTATCTTTCGGCTTTCCCGCATTTTCATTTATGCATCCACACACTCATACATTCATACACCTAAACGCTTACACAAACTAACACCTACACAGATACATTTAGTTCGTGTCTTGGCTGCTAGATGTTGCTACGCCGTCTACTCCTGACACAATATTGCCATTGTGCTGTTGCGCCAGTCATTGCAACATTGCGGCCAACACGCGAACCGAGATACATCGCACGTAGCCACAGATGCATGCTGCCGTTCATTCGAACCAGTTCTTATGATGAAAGGCTGTCGTTACAGGCTCGCAACCGCCGATGGTGCCTGCACTATGGAGCGTGTGCGAAAAAAAAATTCGAACGCAGCCTGCAACCTTTTGTTTCCCCTCCAACGGTTGGCCTCAACCCACGACTTAATGCCGGGCCTAACTCTACTGTAATGCCTGTATTTCATTTACCTACTGACTAAGCACTGGGCTATTTCTACTCCTTATACCATATTACAACTATCTCACAGATAAAGTGTAAAAAAAAATATAATTAAATATCAATGATAAAAGTGTTAAAAACAAAATAAAATAATTTTTAAAATTTACAATTAAATTATTTTATTTTGTTAAAAAAAAATAATTTTTTTAGATTTTGAATTATTGATCATTTTCATTTTATATTTTATTATAAAATAAATTTTTATTAAAAATTTTAGAAATATCACAGATGGAAGTAGAATTAATAGGAAACTATCACAGTAATATGGTCAAGACAAAAAAGCTAAATAAAAAAAATAAGAAAATAAATATGAATAAATATAAAATAAATAAATAATTAATTAATTTCAAAAATAATCAAATAAATAATTAAAGTAAAAAAAAAGTAAAATGGTTGAGTATAAAAATAAATGACCAAAATAACATAATTAAAAATAAATAAGTAACTGCAAAAATAATTAAACAAATAGATAAGGTCAATGATCAGAAAAAGGTCAAGAATAAGAATAATTGCATACGTCCATCAATAAATCATTAAAATACGTCAAGTGAAAAAATAAATAAATACACTACAAAAACAAATATCTACTTTGCAAAAATATCTTTAGCGTGGTATACGCCGATCTTTTTCCCATTACTATCGCCAAGCTCGTACATCGAATTCCCGATAGCTATACATTTGGACTATACATTTTATCTGTTTGGGGGCTAGCTTGGCGTTGTAGTTATCGACTAGGGAACTCTGCTTAAAGTTTCGGCAATATACCACTTGTCCGATTTGAAACGTAACATCCCTACTCCTAGTGTCATATACTTTTTTACTTCTTTCATGGGCCAACTTCAGCTCAGTCATAATCTGGTTCCTAATCATTTGCATTCACCGCTTGTTGCCTCTACCTCACAATCAACATCCTTTACCGCCGCCATGGTATTTTAGTTCTTTAATTTTTTAAATTTTCAACATTTTTAATTTCCATTTCCTTAAAGAGTATGTCCTGTTTATAGCTCTGATTTAACATTTTTACAGGGTAGTGAAATTTTTCTGCAAACTCTACTTTATTATTTTCAAAAATTTCATTGTTTATTTCAATTTTACAATTTGTGAATGTTATCAAAAAGTTATCTTTCAATACAATTGCTCTATTATCGAAATTCTGGCTTAAGGCCCTTTCATGTGGATTTACAATCAATAACGTATAATCATTTATATTAACAACTCTAGTTTTATTATTTCTTTTAAACAGACAATCGTTTTTAAATATGCAGTTATGGCTTCGTTTCAAATCCTTTAAAGGAGTATCTTTTCTATAATTTAAATATATTTTACTTACTGTAATAAAAAAAATTAACTCTTTTCCTGCTTCATGCATTCCCATTATGGGCTGCTGTACTGAACCTATCATTATCATTATCATCGGGGTTTGGGTTACGTAGATTCGCAAATTTTTGTGATCTTTTTATGTTCGCAGGATGAATGTTTTGTAGCGGGTTAATTCTGAAATATGATTGATCCTTATGCCTTTCGCTTTTATAATTTTTAATTGGCCCTATTTCTCTATTTTCTGTGTAATCTTCTCTTTTTGAATTATGCTTGGCTATTGTTTTTTCTTTTGCTACCTTAATTCTATCTTGTAATATGGATGGACAAATGCTTTCTTTAGCGAACCTTGGAGAGCACTTGATTGTTGAGTGATATCGATTGTTATAGGTAGCTATAACCATCTGCATCCTCATTTCTGTTGAAAGACTCGTATCATCAATTCCTGTTAGTTTTTCCAACAGGGTTGAGTGAAGTCTTTCAATGTCTGCATTATCAGTGTGGCTATTGGGTTTAGTTAAGTGGACCTCAATATTTTCGGCACTCCATTAATTTTTTGCTCTAAATTCATTATCCATTATAACTTTCTTAGGCTTCCCGAATTTTGCAAATTGTTCCATTAGTATGTTCTTCTTTGACCTCCAATTCCTATCAATAATTCTATATGCTGCTGCAAATTTTGTTAATTTGTCTCTTGTGGAAAATATCTATGTGAACAATTTCATTTTTATCTGTAGGGGTTTCTGTTATTCTAAATTTAGGTTTTATAGGCTTCCTATCATATTTTATCTGTTGGCACTTCTCACAGTTATTTATTATTAACTGAACGTGATACCTAATTTTTGGATAAACAATTTTGTCTTTTAGTGTATTATATGTTTCTCCAATGCCGCTGTGCATCGATTCATTATTGTGATACAAAGAGATTTGTCTATGCAGTTCTTCTTCCTGCAAGATATCTGTTGCTCTCTTTGTGCACTTTACGAATTACAGCTTGCTATTACAGGAGAACATGGATATTAGTAACAATTGAATTTTATGATAAACGCTATCTTCAACTTCAGGAAAAATTCCAACTTTTCCACCCTTAATGTGCCTTTCTAATATTCTTTTTAATGTTACTTCATCATTCATAGGGTCAATTTCTATTATTTTTCTACCATGTATTATTTGGACTTCAGCTTGAGGGCTATATGTCACTATGATTTGAGTCTTGTACTTATTGACACTTTCCTCCTTTATAGCAAAATGCTCTAATAATTCTTCCTCGGCCGAATGTATCGTATCCGACATTTCCAAATTTGATTCCTTATCATACTCTGGTATTAAAGGATTGGATGGGAAGAAATGAGAGATTTGAGATTCTCAAAGCTCGAAATATATTGTGGGTCATTAGGGTTTATTTTACACCCTTTTTTCAAATATTTAATCTCTGGATATACTATTTTATACTTATAAATTTCCTGTAGTACCCTGTAGCTCCCAAAAAGCTCTTCAGTTGTCTTTCTGTTCTTGGTATTTCAAATCTAGAGTCACTGCAATTTTCTGTGTGTGTTGGTTTGTTGAGGAAAAACAAAGAAAAACAAGTAAGAACGGGACTGTCTTCGGCTGATGCCGAAGACTTCATACCTTTCATGAATGGGGCTGAACAATAATCTTATCCCGTTCGTAATCTCCGAATAATCGGATGTATAAGATAAGAAATATATAGTGAACAGATCTGCATACCTTAACGATTTTTAAGATAAATATAAAATAAAAAACAGGTAGGTACTTTGTGTGAGGATGCAAAGTTTCTGGTTTTTTGTGGTCTGCGTGTAAAAACTATGACTACGAATCGCGTATTTCAACAATATATGACGTAAACGTAACTATTTGATGAAATTTGATGAATTTTGAAGCTTCTAGCCGTAAAAAGGGGGCAAAAATTAGAGTTTATATGGGGTATATAATATATATACCACCGATCTCTATGATTTTTTCAGACAACAATATATGCTATATTCGTAAGCATATGGTGAAATTTGAAGCGTCTAGCTGTTAAAAAGGGGCAGAAATTGCGCAAAGTTTCTTAACTGAACAATCAGTTGTATGAGATATATACTATATATACCATCGATCTCAATGATTTTTTCAGACAACAATATATGCTATACACGTAAGGATTTGGTGAAATTTGAAGCTTCTAGCTGTTAAAATGGGGAAGAAATTGCGCAAATTTTCTTATCTAAGCAATCGGTTGTATGGGATATATACTATATATACCACCGGTATCTATGATTTTCTCAGACAACAATATATGCTATACACGTAAGCATTTAGTGAAATTTGAACATATCTAAACGATTTTTAAGATAAATATAAAATAAACAAGTAAGAACGGGACAGTCTTCGGCTGTGCCGAAGACTTCATACCTTTCATGAATGGGGCTGAACAATAATCTTATCCCGTTCGTAATCTCTGAATAATCGGATGTATAAGATAAGAAATATATAGTGAACAGATCTGCATACCTTAACGATTTTTAAGATAAATATAAATAAAAAACAGGTAGGTACTTTGTGTGAGGATGCAAAGTTTCTGGTTTTTTGTGGTCTGCGTGTAAAAACTATGACTACGAATCACGTATTTCAACAATATATGACGTAAACGTAACTATTTGATGAAATTTGATGAATTTTGAAGCTTCCAGCCGTAAAAAGGGGGCAAAAATTAGAGTTTATATGGGGTATATAATATATATACCACCGATCTCTATGATTTTTTCAGACAACAATATATGCTATATTCGTAAGCATATGGTGAAATTTGAAGCTTATAGCTGTTAAAATGGGGTAGAAATTGCGAAAGTTTCTTAACTGAACAATCGGTTGTATGAGATATATACTATATATACCATCGATCTCAATGATTTTTTCAGACAACAATATATGCTATACACGTAAGCATTTGGTGAAATTTGAAGCTTCTAGCTGTTAAAATGGGGAAGAAATTGCGCAAATTTTTTTATCTAAACAATCGGTTGTATGGGATATATAATATATATACCACCGGTATCTATGATTTTTCTCAGACAACAATATATGCTATACACGTAAGCATTTAGTGAAATTTGAACATATCTAAACGATTTTTAAGATAAATATAAAATAAAAAATAGGTAGGTAATCTGTTTGAGGATGCAAAGCTTCACGTTTTTTGTGGTCTGCATGTAAAAACTATGACTACGAATAACGTATTTCAAAAATATATGACGTAAACGTAACTATTTGATGAAATTTGATGAATTTTGAAGCTTCTAGCCGTAGAAAAGGGGCAAAAATGACAGTTTGTATGAAGTATATAATATATATGCCACCGATCTCTATAATTTTTTCAGACAACAATATGTGCTATATCCGTAAGCATTTTGTGAAATTTGAAGCTTCTAGCTGTTAAAACGGGGCAGAAATTGCGCAAAGTTTCTTATCTGAACAATCGGTTGTATGAGATATATACTATATATACCACCGATCTCTATGATTTTTTCAGACAACAATATATGCTATATACGTAAGCATTTGGTGAAATTTGAAGCTTCTAGCTGTTAAAATGGGGTAGAAATTGCGAAAAGTTTCTTATCTGAACAATCGGTTGTATGAGATATATACTATATATACAACCGATCTCTATGATTTTTTCAGACAACAATATATGCTATATACGTAAGCAATCGGTGAAATTTGAAGCTTATAGCTGTTAAAATGGGGCAGAAATTGCGAAAAGTTTCTTATCTGAACAATAGGTTGTATGAGATATATACTATATATACAACCGATCTCTATGATTTTTTCAGACAACAATATATGCTATATACGTAAGTATTCGGTGAAATTTGAAGCTTCTAGCTGTTAAAATGGGGCTAAAATTTGCCAAAAAGTATATATATATACTATATATATATACTATATATATATACTATATATACCACCATATATATACTACTACCCTTTACCCGCGGCCAGTCCGCAAGGAGAAAATAAAATATATGTGCTATTCACGTTAGCCTGCTTATCAGTTGTCTGTTTAAAAATTTTTCTGTCAATGTATTTTATTTTTTAATACAGTAAAAAAAAGAACTAACTTAGCTGATGGGCACGCTTACATGAATAGTACAATACACTTTTTTCGAATTAAAAAAAATACATTTTGTTTCTAAGTTAAATTAATTGATATGACAGGGGTGAAAGAATTACTACTCATAGAACAAAGGAGTGAAACTACAATTAGCTAAAACCAAAAGAAGTTTTTAAATAAAAGCAGTGTTGCTTTTTTCGGGTATTTAATTGGTTAAAATATTACAAAATTGTAATTATAGTTGTAATAGTTCGTTACAGGATTCATTTAAAAATAGAACGAAAAAGCTGTGATATATTAAAGATAAAACATACCGAATTTTAATTACGAATAATTTGCCGTAAATCCACGGCCATGTGTGTGCTGAATTACCGGTTTCGAAGAGACCTAAAATGATCCCGGAAGTGTCCCTAAATGACACCAAATAGTCACGAAATGATGCCGACGGGATCCTGGACAAATCTCGAAAACTATCCAGAAATGATGCCGGAAGGGTCCCATAATAATCCCGAAGTAGTCACGAAAAGTCCCGAAATGACCCTGACGGGATCCCGGACGGATCCCGAAAACCATCCAGATTTGATTCCTGAACGGTCCGCAAATGATCCCGATATAGTCCGAAAAGTCCCGAAAAAACTCTGACGGGATCCCGGACAAATCCCGAAAATCGCCCACAAATTATCCCGGAGGAGTCCCAAAATGATTCCGAAATAGTAGTCATGAAAAAGGCTCGAAATGACCCTGACGGGATCCCGAAAACCATCCAGAAATGACTCTGGAGGGATCCCCAAATGATCCCGGAAAAGTCCACAAACCATCCAGAATTGATCTCTGAAGGTTCCGCAAATGATCCCGAAATAGTCCCGAAAGTCACGAAAAACTCAGACCCATCCCGAAAATCATGAAGAAATTATCCTGGAAGGGTCCCAAAATTACCCCGAAATAACTCCGACGGGATCCCGGACAGATCCCGAAAATCATCCAGAACTGAGCTCTGAAACGTCCGCAAATAATCCAGAAATAGTCCGGAAAATGTCCCGAAAAAACTCCGTCGGGATCCCGGACAGATCCCGAAAATCACCCAGAAATTATGCCGGAGGGGTCCCAAATGATTCCGAAATAGTCCCGAAAAAGTCCCGAAATGACCTTGAGGGGATCCCAGACCGATACCGAAAACCATCCAGAATTAATCTCTAAAGGGTCCGCAATTTATCCCAGATAAAGTCGCGAAAAACTACGAAGGGATCCCGAACAGATCCCGAAAATCATAGAGAAATTATCCCGGAAGGCTCCCAAAATGAACCCGAAATAGTCCCGAAAAGGCGCTAAATAACCCTGACGTGATCCCGGACGGATCCCGAAAACCACCCAGAAATGATCTTTAAGGGCAACTGACCCCGAAATAGTCGTGGAAGTCCCGAAATTACCCCGATGGGATCCCGAAAACCATCCAGAAATTATCCCTGAAGGATCCCCAAATGATCCAAGAACAGTCTCGAAATTCCCTGACATTTTCCCGAAAAGTAAAAAAATAAACCCGACGGATCTCGGACGGATCCCGAAAACGATCCAGAAATGATGCCGGAAGGGTCCCCAAATGATCCGAAAAATTCCCGAAATTCCCCCTATCGGATCCCGGACGGATCCCGGATCATCCAGAAATGATGCCGTTGGTACCCCCAAAATGATCCCGAAATAGGCCAGAAATGACCCCGTCGGGATCCCGGACGGATCCCCAAAAGTATACAGAAATGATGCTGGAAGGTGAATGATCCCCTTATAGTTCCGAAATGATCCTGACGTGATTCCCGACGGGGATCCCGAAAACCATCCAGAAATTATCCTGAAGGATCCCCAAATGATCCAAGACAGTCTCGAATTCCCTGACATTTTCCCGAAAAAGTAAAAAATAAACCCGAACGGGATCTCGGACGGATCCCGAAAACGATCCAGAAATGATGCCCGAAGAGACCCCAATGATCCCGCAAAAGTCCCAAATGACACCGACAGGATCCCGACGGATCCCGAAAACCATCCAGAAATGATGCCGGAAGAGACCCCAAATGATCCGGCAAAAGTCCCAAAATGACCCCGACAGGATCCCGGACGGATCCTGAAAACCATCCAGAAATGATGCCGGAATGGGACCCCAAATGGTCCCGAAATGACACCGACGGGATCCCGGACGGATACCGAAAACCATCCGAAATGATGCCGGCAGGTACCCCAAATTATCCCGAAATAGTCCCGAATGACCCTGACGGGATCGCGGACGGATTCCGAAACCATCCAGAAATGATGCCGATAGGGTCCCCAAATGATCCTGTATTAGTCGAGAAAAATTCCGAATGACTCCGACGGGATGCCGGACGAATCCCGAAGACCATCCAGAAATGATGCCTAAAGGGACCCCAAAATAACCCCGAAAAAGTCCCGTAATGATCTCCCAAATGACCTCGATGAAATCCGGGACGGATCCCGACACCATCCAGAAATGATGCCGAAGGGTCCCCAAATGATCCCGTATTAGTCGCGAAAAAGTCCCGAAATGACCCCGACGGGATGCCGACGAATCCCGAAGACCATCCAGAAATGATGCCTAAAGGGGACCCAAAATAACCCCGAAAAAGTCCCGTAATGATCCCGGCAACTATCAAGAATTTATCTCTCGAAGGTACGCAAATGATCCCGAAAGTACCCCGACGGGATCACGAAGGGATCCCGAAAACCATCCAGAATGATGCCGGAAGGGTCCCCAATGATCGCGAAATAATCCCGAAATGATTCCGGAATAGTCCCGAAAATGTCTCAAAATAACCCCGACGGGATCCCGGACCGATCCCGAAAACCATCCAGAAATGATCCCGGAAGGGTCTCCATATGACCCTTACGGGATTACAAATAAGGTGAAGCTAATTATAAAACCATGCTATAAGGCAGCAGGCGCATTGGAGCGAATGAAAAGTTACATATACGGCGGATGGCGGGAGGAGAAGAAGAGGACCACTGATCGTTTTTCCAAAATTGTTCAGATCTGGATCTGTATGTACCAGATACCAAAACTATTGATTTAGGAGAAAATGTATATTGAGTTATAACAATTTATAGATTTTACACCAGAGGAGGAGAGAAGGGGGAGAGGGGGGGCGGAGGGTGTCACTGCTCATTTTGTAAGCCCTCGATTTATTTGACCCATTGATCTGTAATATTGGTGAAGGCCCGTATACGTAAAGTTATAATGTGTAAAAATAATTAAAAATAATTGTTCGAAGGGGTCGTGGGAACCCCACCCCCCTTTCCATGTTCGAAAAAAATTTCGCTAGTAGACTATTGTCTGTGTCCCAAATTTCATCAAAATCCGTGTAGCCATTCTGGCGTGATTCAGTCGCAAAGACGAAAAAATATAATAATTAAATTATAACTGTTCCTAGGGGCGGGTACCACGCCCCATTCAAAAATATATAGTTAGTAGATCCTTCTAGACTATTGGCTATATGTGTGCAAAATTTCATCCAAAATCGGTCCAGCCGTTCTTGCGTGATTGAGTCACAAAGACAAATGTCTGGACAAACATCCAACATCTAAACATCCAAACATCCAAACATCTTCACATCCAAACTTTGCCATTTATAATATCTATTAGATATTAGATATATACCACCGATCTTTATGATTGTTTCAGACAACAATATATGCTATATACCTAAGCATTCGTTGAAATTGAAGCCTCTAGCTCTTAAATGGGGCAGTAATTACGAAAGTTCCTTATCTGAACAACGGTTGTGGGGATTACATATACTATATATACAACCGATCTCATCAATTTTTCAGGCAACAATATGTGCAATATACGAAAGTATATGGTGAGTTTGAAGCATCAATCTGTTAAATTGGGTAAGATATTACAAAATCCTCTTTTTCTGAAAATCGGTTGTATGGAGGATATATGCTATAGTGGTCCGATCCGGTCGGTTCCGACAAAGTCTAATCGACACCCAATCACCCGCTCACCAAATTTTATCAAGATATCTCAAAAATGAGGGACTAGTTTGCATACAAACAGACAGACGGACAGACGGACATGGCTAATCAACTCAGCTCTTCAACCTGATTATTTCGGTATACTTATGGTGGGTCTATCTATTTTCCTTTAGGACTTACAATTTTCGGTTTCGTGACGAAATTAATATACCATTTCATTTTCATGAAAGTATAAAAATAGGTAGTAATCTGTGTGAGGATGCAAAGTTCACGTTTTTGTGGTCTGCATGTAAAACTATGACTACGAATCACGTATTTCAAAAATATATGACGTAAACGTAACTATTTGATGAAATTTGATGAATTTTGAAGCTTCTAGCCGTAAAAAAGGGGCAAAATGACAGTTTGTATGAAGTGTATATATATATACCACCGATCTCTATAATTTTTTCAGACAACAATATATGCTATATCCGTAAGCATTTTGTGAAATTTGAAGCTTCTAGCTGTTAAAATGGGGTAGAAATTGCGAAAAGTTTCTTATCTGAACAATCGGTTGTATGAGATATATACTATATATACAACCGATCTCTATGATTTTTTCAGCAACAATATATGCTATATACGAAAGCAATCGGTAAAATTTGAAGCTTATAGCTGTTAAATGGGGTAGAAATTGCGAAAGTTTCTTATCTGAACAATCGGTTGTATGAGATATATACTATAATACAACCGATCTCTATGATTTTTTCAGACAACAATATATGCTATATACGTAAGTATTCGGTGAAATTTGAAGCTTCTAGCTGTTAAAATGGGGCTAAAATTTCCAATACTATATATATATATACTATATATATATACTATATATACCACCGATCTTTATGATTTTTCAGACAACAATATATGCTATATACTAAGCATTCGTTGAAATTTGAAGCCTCTAGCTCTTAAATGGTGCAGTAATTACGAAGAGTTCCTTATCTGAACAATCGGTTGTGGGGGATATATACTATATATACAACCGATCTCATCAATTTTTTCAGGCAACAATATGTGCAATATACGAAAGTATATGGTGAAGTTTGAAGCTTCAATCTGTTAAATTGGGTAAGATATTACAAAATCCTCTTTTTCTGAAAAATCGGTTTGTATGGAGGATATATGCTATAGTGGTCCGATCCGGTCCGGTTCCGACAAATGTCTAATCGGACACCCAAATACACCCGCTCACCAAATTTTATCAAGATATCTCAAAAATTGAGGGACTAGTTTGCATACAGACAGACGGACAGACGGACAGACGGACATGGCTAAATCAACTCAGCTCTTCAACCTGATTATTTCGGTATACTTAATGGTGGGTCTATCTATTTTCCTTTAAGGACTTACAATTTTCGGTTTCGTGACGAAATTAATATACCATTTCATTTTCATGAAAGGTAAAAAATAGGTAGGTAATCTGTGTGAGGATGCAAAGCTTCACGTTTTTTTGTGGTCTGCATGTAAAACTATGACTACGAATCACGTATTTCAAAATATATGACGTAAACGTAACTATTTGACAAATTTGATGATTTTTGAGCTTCTAGCACGTAAAAAGGGCAAAAATGACAGTTTGTATGAAGTGAATAATATATATCCCACCGATCTCTTATTTTTTCAGACACAATAGATGCTATATCCGTAAGCATTTTGTGAATTTGAGCTTCTCCAGCTGTTACAACGGGGCAGAAATTGCGCACAGTTGTCTTATCTGACAATCGGTGTATGAGATATATACTATCTATACCACCGATCTCTATGATTTTTTCAGACACCATATGTGCTATATACGTCGCGCATTTGTGAAATTTGAAGCTTCTAGCTGTTCAATGGGGTAGAATTGCGAAAGTTTCTATCTGAACATCGGTTGTATAGAGATATATACTATATATACACCGATTCTCAATGATTTTTTCAGACAACACATATATGCTATATACGTAAGCACTCGGTGAAATTTGAAGCTTAGAGCTGTTAAATGGGTCGAACATTGCGAAAAGTTTCTGTATCTGAACAATCGGTGGTTGTATGAATATCTACTATATATACACCGATCTCTATGTATTTTTTCAGACAACATATATGCTATGATCGTAAGCATCGGAATTTGAAGCTTATCGCTGTTAGAATGGGGTAGAAATTGCGAAAAGTTTCTTGAGCTGAAGCATCGGTTGTATGAGATATATACTATATATACACCGATCTCTATGATTTTTCAGACACAAAATATGCTATATACGTAAGTATTCGATGAAATTTGAAGCTCTAGTCTGTTAAATGGTGCTAACAGATATTGCCAAAAAAAATATTATATATATACTAGATATATATATACTATATATACATATTATCCATATATATAGACTATATATACCACCGTGATCTTATGACTCTTATTCAGACAACGAATATATGCTATACTACCTAGCAGTCGTTGAATTTGAAGCCTCTAGCTCTTAAAATGGGGCCGTAATTACTAAAAGTTCTTATCTGAACAATCGGTTGATGGGAGGATATATACTATATATACAACCGATCTCACATCATTTTATTTAGGCAACAATATGTGCCAATATACTTACGAAAGTATATGGTGAGTTTTGAAGCTATCAATCTGTTAAATTGGTGGTAGATATTCACAAAACTCCTCTTTTTCTGAAAAATACTCGGTTGTATGGAGGATATATGCTATAGTGGTCGGGGAGAGGGGAGCGATCCGGTCGTGTTCCGACAATGTCTAATCGACACGTCACAAATACACCCGCTCACCAAATTTTATCAGATATCTCAAAATTGAGGGACTAGGGTCAAAAATGATCCCGAATAATACAGAGAAAAAGTAACGAAACGACCCTAGAGGATCCCCAAATGATCCCGTATTAGCCCCGAAAAGGTCTCGAATGACCCCAGACGGATCCGCGGATCAAATCCTCAGAAAACCCATCCAGCATGATGTCTCCAAGGAAGGAATCCCGAATGAGTCCGTAAAGTCCCGCATTTGATTCCGACGGGATCCGAACGGATACAGACAATCATACGAGAGTGATGCCAGGAAAGGTCCTCAATGATCACCTAATAGTCCGAAATTACCCTTAAGGGGTCATAGACGATCCCATAAACCATCCAGAAACGGATCCCGATACTAGTCCCGAGAGAGTCCCGCAAATGACCCTGACGGGATCACGAACGCACCCCTCAATGACCTGACGGATCCCGGACAGAATCTCGAGAATCCATCCAGAATGATCTTGTGGAAGGGACCCCAATGATCCCGAAAAGTCCCGCATGATTCCGAGGGATCCTGATCGATACCGAAAACCATCCTGTGAGACGCTGCTGCCGACGACAGGTCCTCAATGATCACCTAATACCACAATGACCGCAGTAACGGATCATCCCGGACTAGATCTCCAAAAATCCATCCAGAATGATCATGGAAAGGGTCCCGTAATAGTCTCGGAAAAGTTCGATAAATTACCCTGACGGTATTCCCGTGGACGAATCCTGAAAGCCATCTCTATATGATCCGCGAAAAGTCCCGTGAAATGAACCTGACTGGACCCCGAAGGATCCCGAAAACTATCCGAAATGATGCACGGAAGTCTCCAATGATCATACCTAATAGTTCAGAAAGACCCCGTACGGGATGGCCGGACGAATCCCAACAAACATCAGAGATGGAGGCCGTGGAAGGGACACCAATTGAGCCCGAAAAAGTTCCCGCACAATAATTCGCGTACGAATCTGAACGGATACACAGCAAACCTCCAGAAGTGATAGCCGAAAGGTCCTGAGATGATCACCTAATAGTCCCAATGACCCTGACGCATCCCGGGCAGATCCTCGAATGTCCATCCAGAAATGATCTTGGGGAAAAGAAGGGGTCCCAAAATATCCCGAATAGTCTGGGAAAAGTCCAGAAATATACCACTGACAGGATCCCGGACAGAAGTCTGAAGCCATCTTAATGATGCGACAAAGTCCCAGATATGACCCTGATGGGACCC
>JARSSU010018083.1:0-16184 GCA_029619165.1 Eurosta solidaginis | reverse complement strand
GTATTTATGGTTTACACTTTCATTAAATGAAGAATCTGTTTCAGCTTCATTTGGTTGGTAATCTTCTGATAAATCCACAAAAAATTTGACATACTTTCAATTATGCTTTCAAACTCCTTTTGGCTAACCAAACTCTTTTTCATTTTCGTCCTGGAATGAAAGAGACTTTGTCAACACAGCTGTTGGTATATATGTATATGTACCAGCAGAAACGGCGTATAGTTACTACAAACTTTAGTAGCCAATAAAATTTTAACACGAATCAGATACAACATCTAATTACACACCTTTATTCAGATAGGATTTGTGCTCCGAATATTATAAAAGTTTGAAAGTTCACTTCTAGTTTACCACTTTTTTTTGCTAAAAAACACTAAATAGACACACTCCGCAACACAAGCCAGTGCATAAAAAGGCAGCTGTTAAACCTTTACTAACCTCACTTTCATCAACATTCAAGATTACCAGAAGGCACCAATGTATACCGTTTTTAGTGTATTTTAAAGCTTTTAGGGTATATAAAACAGTGCTGGTACATATGTGTACCACCAAATGGTTTTCAGTCACTGATCGTAAAACGTAATACGGGCCCAGCATTTCAATACATTGATTATAATTCTTTGTCTGACGGTACTACAGAGCGTATGAATAATAATTTGTGGATAAAAGAATATCACAGGCTTACTTCAAAAGTAGGTGCTATCTCGAACAACAAAGTTGAAACAACATCTTCCCCTACACAAATAGTTTCTTTTGCAAATTTTGCATATGTGACCCGGTCTATGAAAAGGTGGCTTATGACTCAAAAAAATTTGTTCCACTCTTTTTCTGGTTTCGATAGTTTTTTAGACGCTCTTTCACGTGGTGAAAAAGTCCTAACTTGCTTAGAAGTGTACTAAAAATGTAGAGAAAGAAGAGCACAAATGAAAGACGATGAAGCCTTTGGTTCCTTCAATGCCACTTTGGTGGCTGGTGAAGTATCCTGAGATTTTTTTGATAGCATTTTTTTCGATGACAATGGAGCCAAAATATCGGTCAGAAACTGGTTTGTGCTTTGCCTTTTGGGCATGACTGTTCATAATGCAAAAGAAAAACTACTGAGAAACTGAAGAAATGCATTGTTTATCTTTAACAGTTGTTTCTCGCAATTTCTTTTTAAAGTCATAAGCCACCTTTTCATAGGCCGGGTCACATATAGTTAATAATATTTCAGCTTCCACAGGTCTACTCATCTGCTCATATCTTTTGACAATCGACTTTTATTTTTGTGCAGAGCCCGCAAGAGTTAATGAAGGGTGCCATCTACCGAGTACTAGACCAGCAAGAAGCTTTGATCCTGATTCGGAAAGGCGTTCGTGATGAAATGTGATACAAATGTGAATATATTTCTATGAAACTATATATGCATTTTAATATGTCAACGATTCGGTAGTATTTACAGTTGGCTTTGATATAAAGAAAATATAAATTTAAATGCATATACGGCTATACAGGGTGGTCGAAGTCTTGGCGAGGAGTCATTTAGGTCCGTCAAGCTGGATCCCCTCCGACGATGTATTTGATAGACCAAGAATTATGTGATAATTTTTTCCCAAAATAAAAAATTTAAGTTCCTTGTCTTAAGCTCAAAATGGGGGGTCCAGCTGCACTAGGTCAAACAAAAAAATTTATACATGAGAATTATATGCCCCACGATAAGCTACGGTTTGCCCAGAAAAACATAGAGGAGTACAAGGGGATAGCGAGGGGCTATAGCCCGAAACGACGGAATCAAAACTGGATATCTGCAGAATGATGTGTTATTTATGTGATCAATAGTTGAGAAACGTATTTTTTTTTAACAACTTTAATGTTTTTTTAAGCTTTAAAAGTGGGGTCGAGCTAGACAACATAAGCACTAGGTACAAAAAAAAACAAAAACAAGTAAGAAAGTCAGGTTAGGCCAAACATTACATAACCAGCTGTGCAATTGAAACACTGTTGTTGTTTGTTTTGTGTGGTTAATAGTGTTATTAGGCTGCGTAATAATACAAGTATGGCTCATTTCCGTTCAATAGAAGCAAAAAGGATATAAAAGCTACCACTTATGAACTTGAGCGAGTAAAATGCAGTTTAACAGTTGAAGCGCAAGCTAAAACTGATTGGCAGCTTGCTTTACTGAATCGAAGACCCGTCACATAAGCAGTTTTTCATATACATGCGTTTAACTCAATCTTATGCATTATGAGCCGATTGCACGTATTTTTATGGAGAACCGAAGATTGAGCGGCACTGGGGCCATCTAACATGCAATTTTTCAAATAGATGCATTTACGCAAACTTATGCATTCCAGTAACATCGCCACAACCAATGAAGAACTTCATACTTGGCAATTCAAATTTATTTCGCCTTGCCCTTTCACATACGAAATTTCGCGAAGCACTGTTATAAAAATTCTCCCTATGCAACAAAAATACTTGCTAACATATTTTGTGTCGTATTCACTTGGTATATTGCAGTTTTTAATTGGGAACAATTTTCATTCACTTGCAAAGTGTGCCAGCACCTTTAGCTAACGACTTGCTGACAAAAAAAGTTGCAAGTTGGCTACGTTTTCATTTCAGATGGCGCGAGTGTCGCTAAATCTAATGTTCTCCATAAAAATATGCGTAATCGGCTCATAATGCATAAGATTGAGTTAAACGCATTTACATGAAAAACTATTTATGTGACGGGGCTTTAAACAAAATAGTATAATAATTGGTATTCAAGGGGCTGATAAGCGCAGTACAAAGCTTTATAGCTTCAAAGCTTCCGCGACCCAATTGTCAACCTCACCTACGCGAGAGGAATCCTGTTACAAATATGAATGTCTCATACACATATTTAGCAGGCGAGGCTCTGGCGACCCCAAGTTCGTAATTGAACTAATGGGAGGGCGGGATGGCCTGGAAGGAATAATGCGGTCTTACTAATCGATCCCGAGATGGTTGGGCAATTACCTTAATGGACTTTGTTACCGAAACGTACCGAATCTATATCCGGCAAAGGACCATCAACAACAACAATATGTGTGAAGTGAGCGAGAACAATTATTCCACTGCTAAAAATGCACTCCCAAAGTTAAATAATACTGGCGAATACTGGCTTTTTTCGAATACATATGTACATACCATGATTAAATTACTGTTTGTCCTCTAATCAAAGCAGAGCTTTCACACTCCCAAGCTTAAAAATCAGGACGGGTTGCTTTTACGAATCTCTTCCCCGAAAATTGTAGTAGAAAAGTACCTTAAGTAGTATATTAAAAGGACGGTGAAACCATGTGTAGAAGTACATGAAAGTGAGGAAAACTTCTGACCGCAATTCACCTGGGAATCGCCAGAGCGATTTTTTTGCAACCTGGATAGGTCACTCTGACATACTCGGTTTAAGGGCCAGCTGGGGGATCTTTCACAACGAGGTGCGGCTGCCAGCGAGCGTCTGTCCTCGATCAAGCAGCTCGATATATAAACGTGCAAATAATATGTTCATCCCCGCAACCATTCTAGTAAGTCTTGATTTGGAAAAAAATTTATGTAAAACGTTACTCAGCTACTCAAAAGACCGTGCGTTTTATGTTAGTGAATATATCCATAGTTCTATAATAAGAGACGTTGGCGCTGATGTGCCCCAGGGGTCTTTATTAGGACCGTTCCTGTATAACATATTCCTAGCCGATTTTCCTAATCCCCCAGTGAGTACTATAACAAATAATTCTGAAATTAAAGTTATTATATACGCGGACGATATTCTGATACTGGGATCTTATTCACGCATAGCTAGAGCCAACGAAGCAATTAACTTATACCTTGACCAAAAATGGAAATTAAAATTAAATGTCGCTAAAAACGGAACTATAATTATTAAGGGAACACAAAAAGTTTGCTTCCAAACGCTCGTAAGTATGAACCCCAAATAAAAATTAATGAAATAAATATAAACAACAAAGAGCAAATATTATATTTTGGCCTTTCAAACTTTATTAAATTGAATATATGTATATGTATGTATAAACAAATAATAAGACCTATAATCTCCTATGCTCATCCCATATGGTTCAACATGTCGACGAGCCAAATAGAAAGACTCAGACGATTTGAGCGATATATCTTGCGAATTTGTGGCGGGCTCAATCGACAACCATACAGAACGGGCACCTTCAGGAAGAGAATTTCCAATAAAGTTTTATATGAAAAATGTAAAATTTTACGAATAGGTAATTTTTAATTAAATCCTCAAATTACTCCTTAATGATATGCAGATGATATTGTCGTAGTAGCAGTGGCCAAGAAACTTGATTTGCTCCAGTAAGGACGACGTGGGGAAAATAAAGGAATAGCTGACGAACATGAGGCTCGAGATGGCTAGCAATAAGACAGAAGTGGTTTTGGTGAGCTCATAGCGGACTATGGATGAGTTAGTCCTTACCATAGGAGATTATCAAATAAATTCAAAGCCGTTTTTGAAATATCAAAACTAACTTTTAATGAGCACTTCAAGGCGATGGTGGAAAAAGTTTCTGGAGTTAGTGGAGTCCTAACGCGAATAATGCCCAACATCGGCGAGCCAGACGAAGTTACACGTCAGCTATTATCCAACGTAACCAGCTCGATAATATTATATGCAGCACCAGTATGGCACGGATCTAAAATGGCCCACCAAAAAGATATACTAGTAGACTACCGTATTACTGCTATACGAATAGCATGTGCGTATCGGACGGTGTCCGACGACGTGATCCATCTTTTATCCAGGAAAATACCAGTATATCTACTCTCAGGTCAAATGGCCGATGAAATCAGCCGACCATCTGAAGATGCTAAGAAAAGCGCAAAGTCACGAACAATAGATAAGTGGCAAGAACGGTGGGAAGAATCGAGAAAAGGGCGGTGGACCTTCATGATAGTTCGGAATATAGCGGAATAGTACGAGCGAAAACACGGCGAACTAAATTACCACCTCCTACAGATATTGAGCGAGCACGACAGCTTCAAGGAATATCTACATACATAAGCGTCGGATAGAGGAGGATCCTTTCTGTTCACACCGTCCCTTCGAATTGGAAAGCGCAGAAAATGTAATATTTCACTGACCTCGTTTTCACAGCGAAAGACTCTCGGTACACAGAGTTTTTGAAGAGGAGCCTCCCATTAGGAATTTAGTTCCCCGAATGTGCGGACAAATAGATTGTTGGACTGTTGTGAGCAAGATGGCCTTTATAGTTATGTCGAAATTGATGCGTGCTGAAAGGGAGCGCAGAGAAATGCGCATACGAAGTAGTGGCGAATAAAATCGCCTTTCCCCCCGTGACGGTATGCCTAACGGCGGTGCCCCGGGGTGCGGACACATGAACAGGATTAGCCTGGTTTCATTGGGCCACTGGTTTAAGTGCGCTACCCCAACGTCCAATAAAAAAAAACAATCATTAATGCATCTGCGGCTGAGCTTCTTTAAAACTGCTCATTTAATAGCTAAGTGCGTTCCTATTATGCTAAGTTAAATAAAAAGTTTTAGCTCTTCTTCGTGAATCATAGTAAATTTGCAAACTAGAGTAATCTACATTAGCCAGCTTGCGTGGTATAGTTGCAAGATTGTGCTACGTAGGAATACATATGATCGATATACCAGTGGTAGAATACGATTATTGCTTTTCAATTACCTGTTTGAGTCTCCGAAGCGTAATCTTGCTTTATATCAAATTTCAAACATCACTTACGCCTAAAGGTAGGCCTTCTTTACAGCGATTATTTTCTTCAAGATGCGGAAAACATTTGGCAGACATTTTAAATTCAATTTAAATTTTAATTTTTATGTTGCCAATATCAATATTTTACGGCACTTAAATATACACTACAATATCTGTTGACAAAATAACAGCCAAAAGTATACGGTTAATTTTAAACTTCTAAAAACAGCGGTTTAAGCTCTATTTAAACGCACATTATATGCGCTGCAGCAGGCAAAATGAAAAGCATTGCTTTACCATTAAGATCATAAAATATATGAATTTAATCCCCAGCAGCAGTCGTTGCCGGCTGATATATGTTGCATACATTTAGGAGGTTACTTTAAAGAGCGCTATATTTGCTGCCCTTTTAATCAGTGTCAATTTTTCCCTACACGTACCAACTTTATTATTCGATCAAAATGTGTTCTTTTAGTTTTAATATCTCTGTTTTAATTTTTAAAATTATTTTTAAGTTTTGAATTTTAAACAATGAAACTTTGGCCAGCTCTTCTTCACTAAATTCCTTCCTTACTTTGAAAGATTGATAAATTGCACGCCTGTGTAAAGTAGTCAAGCCAATTTTGAATGCATATTTCATGAAGCGCTATGAGCAAGTCATACATCATATACACTCATACATCCTTGCATCCTTGCATGTATGAAGTTATGTGTACATGCCTTTATGCTCCCATAACGGTATGCTACACTAAAAATTAGGGGGACTCATGAAAGCATATAAACTTATAAGGTGTAAAATTATATCCATTTACACACGCTGTTATATGAACGCACTTAGTAATACTATTGATAAACTTGAATGTTTATCAGCTGTATTATTGCCGAACAAATTTGTTTGATTGTTATACAAATTAAAAAATGCCAAGATTAAGTGAAAAATCAAAACTAAAATGCATTTACTTGCTGATGTTGGGGATTTCTGATGAAAATGCCTGCTGTAATGTCTGCAAGGTTGCATTCCTTGGAGTTTACCGCGTTTACACAATGAAATGTGCGCGTAAATTTATACAAATTGTGTAAATGATTTTTCATACAAGATTTGACAGCTCGTTTACGCACTAGATAAATTTATACGTTTACACACTTTATAAGGCATTTATACGGTTACATGAGTCCCCCTATTATTATTTTTTTTTAATAATCCAAAGCATTTCAACCGCTTCGCAGCGCGCATCAGCACTCAATGCTCAAGGAAGCACCGCACTGTGCATAAATGCACACTGATTTAAAAAAATATAATAAAATCAAAAAGCGAATCATACTTTTTGGCGCTTGACCTTATATGGCAGACAAAAGCATAATGCAGCTTGGCCAGCTGCAGAAGTGGCGGCTGCATTTACTTCACTCAAACGAATTATTATTTTATTCTGAATTTTGGAGTAAGACCTTTACTTCCTTTTCACTTATTTTTAGTACTTTTTAACACTTAATGATATTTTAATTAGTTCACATTTTCACTTTTACGTCACTTTCGTTTCATATTTAACTAACTCACTCTCTACACATAAATGGCTTAAAAATTTTCTTATACCGTTAGCAAATACCTTGTACCGTTACAAGCGTATTGCTTTCAGCGCTATGCGTTATTACTTATTCGCTTACCGCCTTCGTACTGAATCCTAAGTACATTCGTACTTCGGTTTTGTTATTTGTTAACATTTTGACGATTTTCCTTTGAAGCGACTCGTAAATTTTTATTTAACAGTGAACCATGTTAAGTTTACATTTGTGGAAGCTATGTTAAATGTAATGTAAAGTTATAAAAGAAAGTGAGCAACAGATGTTTGGCAAACTTTACAGAAACAACATACCTACCTTAAGTCAACACTACTGATACTTAGCATAGACTTGACTTGACTTGGCGTAAACTTTGCAACATAGCCACTATTATACTCCACTTGGCACATACAATCTGGCATCATAATCAGCGTTGAAATATATTTTTAAATAAATGTCAATTTGTATGACAAAATGTCAAAATGAAATGGAAACAAACAAATGGCATCTCAAAATGTAAACGTCACTTAGAACTTACATAGAAAATCAAAATTCAACAGACTTCTAAGTCAAGTGTTGCTAAGTTTTGAGTAATCAGTAACATGCAATGTTCATTTAACAGAACTGTAAGTTACAGTTCTCAAGCCAAGTCAAGTCTATGGTAAGTATCAGTAATGGGCCCTTTAGAATACATAAATACTTAAGTTAGGACAGATTAGAGTGGCTGTTTAGCTTATGCACGGAAAGAAAGCTTCATCAAGTGCCTCATTTTAAACAGATCCGTTATAAGTTCCAAGGGACCACATGGACTACATAATTTTGATTTAATTTTAATAGCAATAACTAGAATATTCCAGGACAATCGACGCCGCCAGTGCCCGAAATATGGCCATATTCAACGCGTGGATTAAGCATAGAAGGCAGACGAAGAAGTGCTTACAGGGATCACAAAAAAATACCTGATGAGATGAAGGCGACCACGTTGCAATCGAAAGAAAGGACTCTTCCTGTACAGGGTATCGTTGAGTTGAAATGCATCAAGAAGAATGTGTGAACACCACCGCGGGTTGAATAGGGAAGATCCATCATAATTTCACCACAGAAAAAAGCGGAGTATAGAAGAATGAGGGCGGAGATCTTGAGCTATTATCAATCACAAATAGCGCCCGAAAGTTCTTCGAAAACAATTCGGCTTTGACCGAGTTCCTGTGAGAACAAAATCGGCTACCGAAAGGGAACTCCTCTTCTGTGAAACAATGAAGTAAACCAAATTCCACACATTCGGTTATAGTTTTGAAACAGAACAAAAATTGAACAAACTTTTTTGTTCGAAACTTTGTTTCATTTCACATAATAATGAAATTGACATCATCGAAATACAGACCATTGTGGATAAAACAAGTGTGATCTCTTATCCGTCAACTGCCGAACAGGATGTTCAATATGCCTACTTTTTAGCGTTTTGACAGGATGTTCAATATGGCGGCGCATAGGGCCGGCTATCTTCAGCGGGTGATAGAAAGAGATACAGAATGAGACCACGATAGTCATTTAAAAGTCAATGGATCGATTCTATTTGTAATTTTGACGTCTATGCAGAAATTATCACACTTGTTTTATCCACAATGATACACACGGCCTAAGTATTGCATACTTCAAAAAATATACATATGTTCGGAAAAAATTAGTTTGATGCCGAACGAGGGCAAAAAGGAGCATGTTAATTAAATCAACATCCTATGATTTAGCTGCTACAAATTTTCTGGTATTTAAAGTATTAAGAAATTTTAATATCAGAAATTATCATCCTTCTTCGATGGAGTTGTCTCAAGAATACTGTTACCGAAACTGGTTTAGAGTTTGTACGGCTTTGTGATGAAAAGCAGGTTTAAACTGGTTCCAAGATATTTAGTTGTTCGAAAAACGTTGAAGATGATGGATCTGACTCCTGTTATTGACACTAAATTTATTAAGTGTGGCTAAGTGGCTCATCTGCCATGTATGGTGGCTTTTAAACTTACAGGACAATATGCTTTCCAACGTCTACGCTTTTTATACCTTTCATGAAAATGAAATGGTATATTAATTTCGTCACGAAACCCAAAATTGTAAGTCTTTAAAGGAAAATAGATAAACCCACCATTAAGTATACCGTCTGTCCGTCTGTCTGTTTGTATGCAAACTAGTCCCTCAATTTTTGAGATATCTTGATAAAATTTGGTGAGCGGGTGTATTTGGGTGTCCGATTAGACATTTGTCGGAACCGGCCGGATCGGACCACTATAGCATATATCCTCCATACAACCGATTTTTCAGAAAAAGAGGATTTTTGTCATATCTTACTCAATTTAACAGATTGAAGTTTCAAACTTCACCATATAATTTCGTATATCGCACATATTGTTGCCTGAAAAAATTGATGAGATCGGTCGTATATATAGTATATATCCCCCACAACCGATTGTTCAGATAAGAAACGTTTCGTAATTACTGCCTTATTTTAAGAGCTAGAGGCTTCAAATTGCAACGAATGCTTACGTATATAGCATATATTGTTGTCTGAAAAAATCATAGCGATCGGTTGTATATATAGTATATATCTCATACAACCGATTGTTCAGATAAGAAACTTTTCGCAATTTCTACCCAATTCTAACAGCTATAAGCTTCAAATTTCACCGATTGCTTACGTATATAGTATATATTGTTGTGTCAAAAAATTATAGAGATCAGTGATATATATAATATATATATGATGGTATATATAGTATATATATATTTTTTTTGCGATTTCGGCCCCATTTTATCAGCTAGAAGCTTCAAATTTCACCAAATGCATACGTGTATAGCATATATTGTTGTCTGAAAAAAATCATAGAGATCGGTTCTATATATAGTATTGTTACGAATATTAGCAAAACTAAGGAGTGCTGACAGCTCTAAGCCGATCTAAGCAGTGACGTGAATGCACATCAATAATTCAATCATTATGTATCTACAAAAACGAATAAATAATTGCGTCTACACATATGTACACATATGTACACATTCCGACGAGCAACATTTACATACAAGGCAGCAAGAGATGAGATGTCACACACCGATGAATTTACTTATACGCTTATGTGTGTGCGGGAGACTGTAACTGCAAACACATGCATATACCTTATCTGAGTTGTCACAAGAGAGAGCAATAATTTGTGCACGTAGTTGTGGCTGGCGATTTTGTAGCCGAAACAACTAGTAACTTCTGGAAATCGAAGAGCCTAGAAGTATGCAGCGTAAACTATAAAAGCAGTGCAGGCGAGTAAGAAGTAATTCAGTTTGATTTGAGTTGATCAGCAATTACGACTAAGAAGATATCTAGCGAGCAATACCAGTATTATTTTGATTAGTGGAGTTTCATTTGAGCTATCAGTTTGGTTATTAAGCTATTCGTTGCACAGTTTGAGTGTTATTGTGAAGCATTTTAATAAAGGCCATTTTTCCATTATTCAATATTGGAGTTATTTATTCAACAGTTTAGCGATACGAACCTAGCAAAAGGGGCAAATAAGAGGATTTGCAGCAAATTCGTTACAATTGGTGTCAGAAGAGGAATTGTTGAATAAATTCCGGAGGACAACAAGGACATGGCAAAGTTAAGTGAATTGAAGATCCCGCAACTGAAGAAGGAGTTGGAGAGCCGTGGATTGAATACAAGCGGCGTTAAACTCGAACTTCAGGCACGGCTACGAGAAGCAATGGAAGCAGAAGGAATTGATGTGGAAGAGCATGTCTTTCATCTTGATGGCGAGGAGACAACAAAAATTGAAGAGAAGAACGAAACACCGCAGACGGTTACCAGTACAGATTTGAACATGATTTTAGCTGCAATATCTGCTCAAACATCGACAGTGTCATCTCAACTGGCAGAACAGCAGACATATATGGAATCGCAGGAGAACCGTATAACATCCAAGATGGAAGAACAGAAGACATATATGGCATCACAACTAGAATCGCAGGAGAACCGTATAACATCCAAGATGGAAGAACAGAAGACATATATGGCATCACAACTAGAATCGCAGGAGACACTTTTAACATCCAAGATGGAAGCACAAGAGGCACGTATAACAGAAATATCATCACAAATATCCACAAATATGTCATCACAGCTGGAAGAACAAAAGACATATATGGCAACCCAACTGAAAGAACAAGAGGCACGCATAACAGTACAACTAGAAGCACAAGAGGCGCGTATATCATCAAAACTCGAAGCGCGCATGGACGAAAAAATAATGCAGTTTGAAGAAAAATTCGAGGCAGAGGTGGATGCGTTGAGAGGTCGTATACAGGAATTGCAACTTAATCGGCCGGCTGCTTCAGCGAGTAATACAAAGGTAAAAACTCCATCTTTTGACGGTTCTGTTCCTTTTCAGGTCTTTAAGCTACAGTTTGAGAAGACCGCAGCAGTGAACCAATGGAATGCTGAAGATAAAGTTGCTGCACTGTTCGTGGCATTGAAGGGGCCAGCAGCCGAAATCCTACAGACGATTCCCGAAGGAGAGCGGAAACAACTATGAAGCATTGATGGCCGCTGTCGAGAGACGTTACGGAAGCGAGCATAGGAAACAGATATTCCAAATTGAGTTGCAAAACCGTCACCAAAGAGCGAATGAGACTTTGCAGGAGTTTGCCTCGGATGTTGAAAGGTTGGCTCATCTCGCAAATGCGGACGCACCCGTGGAATACACCGAGAGGGTAAAAATCCAGAGTTTTATAAATGGCATACGGGACGTGGAAACGAAGCGAGCTACATACGCAAACCCAAAGCTCACATTTGCTGAAACGGTATCACATGCATTGACTCAGGAAACTGCCTCCCTATTAAGTAAACCAGCATATAAAGCACGCCGTGTGGAAGTAGAAAGGCCAGAGTGGGTAGAAACAATTTGGAAGCACTGAAGGGATCTCAACAGAAGAATGCCGGAGTTATTAAATGTTTCAAGTGCGGCAACCCAGGTCACATTGCACGTCATTGCGATCTTGGTCCTAATAGTTGCAACAATGTGGGTGGCCATAAACGCAAAGCTGGAGGAGATGAGCAAGAGCGAGTAAGAGGTAGAGAGCTAGACCGGGCATTGAATGTCCTGTGATATCTGTGTCGCAAATTGGAGGGAAATCAAGCCAGTCTTACCGTCAGAGGGAATGTGGATGGCAAGGAGCGTGTTACTGACTGTAGATACGGGGCGCATCTCATTCCTTGATCCGATCTGATTTGGTTAACAGGAAAGTAAAGCGGTTACCTGGAGCAAGGTTGCGTACGGTCACTGGCGAGTATAATCAAGTCCAGGAGAGAAGTAATATGTGAAGTCTTAATTGGGAAGGTCATGGTTTTACACAAATTCGTTGTGGCGGAGATTGTCGATGAAGTTATATTGGGAGTGGATTCTTGGTTGACCATGACATCAAGATCGATATGCGGAGAAGGGCGATGCATTATAAGAACCAGGATGTGCCAATTAACTTCAGTTTGGAAAAAGGTTTCAGCAGTAATAGAGAGTACTGGTGGAGAAAAGTCGACAAAGGCCACGAAGTCAAAGGTAAAGGTTGATGAAACGAATGGGCCAAATAAAATCAAAATCAAAAGTACCTGCGAGAGAAACACTGGCATTGACAAAACCTAAAAGACGTAGGAAAATGAAGCAACGAATTTTCGAGAAGGAATGCGAGGGTAGTTTCAATCCAGAGCGCACTACTGTGGGGAAACGTGGGAACGATACTGATTATGCAAAGCAAATCCGTCCAGCGCAAGCTCTACAAAGTAGTTCTTCATTGGCCAAGCAACAGAGTGCGATGAGAACGATCCAGAATAATGAGTAGTAAGATGGAACAGAGGTACGACAGGGAAAATAATTCGGAAGGTTTCCGGAATGGAGATTGGTACTGTTAAACAACCCTCACCGGCGGAAAGGTTGTCCCAGCCCAATTTCGGTGCAGTTGGGAAGGCCCGTACAAGATTGTGAAGAAGCTCAGTGATACCATCTACCGCATACAAAGCATTGAGAAACCACGAGTAGAAGAGTGGTACATTTGGCGATGCTAGCAGCGTTAGATCGAGAGATTGTCTGATCGGGACGATCAGACTTAGGTGGAGGGCAGTGTACGAATATTAGCAAAACTAAGGAGTGCTGACAGCTCTAAGCCGATCTAAGCAGTGACGTGAATGCACATCAATAATTCAATCATTATGTATCTACAAAACGAATAAATAATTGCGTCTACACATATGTACACATATGTACACATCCGACGAGCAACATTTACATACAAGGCAGCAAGAGATGAGATGTCACACACCGATGAATTTACTTATACGCTTATGTGTGTGCGGGAGACTGTAAACTGCAAACACATGCATATACCTTATCTGAGTTGTCACAAGAGAGAGCAATAATTTGTGCACGTAGTTGTGGCTGGCGATTTTGTAGCCGAAACAACTAGTAACTTCTGGAAAATCGAAGAGCCTAGAAATATGCAGCGTAAACTATAAAAGCAGTGCAGGCGAGTAAGAAGTAATTCAGTTTGATTTGAGTTGATCAGCAGTACGACTAAGACGATATCTAGCGAGCAATAGCATATTATTTTGAATAGTGGAGTTTCATTTGAGCTATCAGTTTGGTTATTAAGCTATTCGTTGCACAGTTGAGTGTTATTGTGAAGCATTTTAATAAAGCGCCATTTTTCCATTATTCAATATTGGAGTTATTATTCAACAGTTTAGTCGATACGAACCTAGCAGAGGGGCAAATAAGAGGATTTGCAGCAAATTCGTTACAGTATATATCTCATTCAACCAATTGTTCAGATAAGAAACTTTGCGCATTTCTGCCCCATTTTACAGCTAGAAGCTTCAAATTTCACCAAATGCTACGTGTATAGCATATACTGTTGTCTGAAAAAATCATTGAGATCGGTGGTATATATAGTATATATCTCATACAACCGATTTTCACATAAGATACTTTGCGCAATTCTGCCCCATTTTAACAGCTGGAAGCTTCTAATCTCACTAAATGCTTACGTGTATAGCATATATTGTTGTCTGAAAAAATCATAGAGATCGGTGGTATATATATAATATACCCCATATAAACTTTAATTTTGCCCCTTTTTACGCCTAGAAGCTTCAAAATTCATCAAATAGTTACGTTTACGTCATATATGTTGAAATACGTGATCGTAGTCATAGTTTTTACACGCAGACCACAAAAAAACCTGAAACTTTGCATCCTCACACAAAGTACCTACCTGTTTTTTATTTTATATTTATTTTAAAAATCGTTTAGGTGTGTAGATCTGTTCACTATATATTTCTTATTTATACATCCGATTTTCGGAGATACGAACAGGGATAAGATTATTGTTCAGCCCCATTCATGAAAGGTATGAAGTCTTCGGCACAGCCGAAGACAGTCCCCATTCTTACTTGTTACTATTAAGTTTTCTTTCAGTAACTAAGAAAGTATATTAAGTTCACTGGGTTGTTAACCACACCATCTCTGGTCTCACTAATATTAATTTGAGTTAGCAACCAGCTTATTGCAGCCTCGAACTCTAGTATTTAACATGATACTAGCTATTCCACCACCGCCATTTGACAGCGCGGCTTCTATTTCTCTTGCGGTACTTCTCAGCGGGTACTTTCATAAGTAAGGCGTGTGCTTAACTATTACGTTCATTTTGTTGATGTTTTCATTATTATAAATTGAAACGGGCCTTTTCAAAACAAATTATTTGTATTCACGTCATATCCAACAAGGATTTTCGCCTATGCAGCGCTACTGAAGACTTTCGAGAAATGTTTTGTCATTCCTGCATCAAGAACACTAAAACTCCGTATTACACCTTATTTATGTAAACACTTCGTTAAAACAATGGATTCTAAATATAGTTACAAAACTAAAAATTGTAACTCACTGTTGTTGTTTTGCCCTAAAAAATTATACCGCTAAGATAAGAGGAATGTTACAGTATGATTGTAATTTAGAATATATGCACCGGCTCGATCGGATCAGCATACTTCTGATCCTAGGCCGACTGCCGCGGGCTAGTATATCCCGTGGCATATTTTAGTAATTAATAACTTGGTACATTAGTAATACATCATGAATCACTGTGTCAACGTTTTAGTTCCGACTCTACGACAAATCAACAGAGCAGATGGCAATATGAATGCATTTTTAGGGATGGAAACACATTAGAAGTATTACGGTCACTTCCAAGTTGACTGTAAAACTTCACCGAACCGAAACCCATTTAAGTGCGCAAAGTTGCTGATAGTTCAACTAAATAATGGATAACACCTCTTCCTTTAATGTCCGTTTTTCGATGAAAGCTTCAACTTCATAGCCTTTTTCATTAATATGGGTACTATCGTTCTTTGTTGATTCCTTAAAATGCAGACCATGAATGTTGTCAAGCCTAGAGGAACGAGACCTTTGGTGTGTGGAAAATTGAACAAAATCAACGGCAGAGAGTTACTACAGCATTGAAATTCTTTGACCAGCATCTGGTGTCCTCTTTCGCCTTAGTTCCAATGATCATCTAAAGGTTAACAACTTATAGATGCTGTAATTTGTCGTGCTCTACTACGCATGTCAATATTTTGTTTAACATTATGTGGAACGTATAAACTATGTTAAATTGAATATTTAAGCAACGTTTAAAGAAATTATTGAAATCACATATTTTGAATAAAAAAAGCAAATGCGTAAGCGAAAATCTAATAAAACTCTTAACCGAGTAAAAATATATGAAGTATTTCGCTAGACCTAACTGGCAAGGCATAAACAGAGACTACTGGGTAAGGTGGCGCTAAGTTTCTTTCTGTTTGCGCAAGGACGAATCATCGACTGCTTTAAGTCATAT
>JARSSU010018082.1:0-12067 GCA_029619165.1 Eurosta solidaginis | reverse complement strand
ACTGTTTTAGGGGAAATTTGTAAACTATTTCCAGAACAGTTTCTGTACTATTTCGGGACTTGTCGGGATAATTCGGGGTATCGCAGTTGCTGTGATTTGAGGACTATCGTAATTATTCACGGGATGCTTAACGGAAAGTTCGGAATCGCTTTTAGTTTTCGGTATTTAAATAGTAATTCGAACAATTTTGAAACTATCTTCAAATCATTTCAAAATCACTTCGGTACTATTTTGACATTGTTTAAAGATGATTCCGGACTGCTTCCAAACATTTCTAATTAGATTTGCGGTTCACTGTTCATTTATAGTTCATATATATTTCGATAGCTGCTAAGTAAAGGTTTCCGATATAGTAACGGATAATTTAGGACAATCCTTGGACGATCTCGAGACTATCGGATTTTTTTTTCCAATTATTTTTGGCATATTTCGAAAAATTTACGGATTCTGTTGGTATCCTATCGAGACAAGTTGTGACTATTTCGGTATATAAAGAACAATAAACGATTATCTCCAGCTTAATTCGGGATTATTCACGTATTTATATGAGACTAAATCGAATATCATCAAACAGGAGCTATCTTCGCATTTTCGTCGTGCTTCTTTAACTTTTCACTACAAATGGAGGGACAGACCTACTTGTTTTATGCTGACTTCGATACGCAATTTGTAAGGCAGATGAGTTTTCCACTGAAAGCTCGTAGTGCTTGCCAAACACTGCCGAGGAGCGCTGCGCGCTTATGAAACAATGTTCTTCTAATTTAAAATACTTGTTTCTACAATTTTGATGTTGCTTTTTCTTTCGCGGTGCGTGAATCCAGGATCTCGGTGTGGATGGCGAAACACACTACGGCGACCGCCAAAAAATATGTTTTTTTTAAATATTCTCTCGTATCATATTTACTGTTTAGCATTCGAAAACAGGCAAACGTCCCCACTTAAGACGGAGCACGTTTCATCAGCACATGGCGTCCTGAGTAGGGACATAGTTACACAGGCAGAAGCTTGCCCCTAGCAAAGTCTAATCAATTTTCCAGCAAGCCGCTTCGATATGCCAGCAGTTCAGCATCTGAATTTTAGTAATTATTTGCAACTCGATGACAAAAGAATGTCCTTTTGTCATCCTTTTGCATGACAGAATTAAGCACACATTAAGTAAGTAAATAAATTTCCCATTGAGTGCAACAAAAGTAATCAACACACTAAGAAAGCACACATGTCAATGCGGAAATGTATTGTTTGATGTGCATGTGCGTGTGTGTGTGCCAAAGAAGATATTGCTTTTGTACAGGACTTCATTAAAACAACAATTAACAGCTTAACTTTTGCACTTCCAAAGTTGATACTGAGGGTTCATTTTTGTTCGGCCCTCGAAACTCTTTCTCGCGCATCCTCAAATTGCTTTATTTACGTTCATTATTTCTCATATATACATATAATTTTTATTCAGTTATTCAATCAAGAAGAAATAAAGTATGCTTGGCGTGAGTCTTATGAGTGTTCGATAATAAACTTGCTTTAATTATCGCCTTTTGCACAGTCACGCATGTAAATAAGCAACATAACGTTGCATACCGCAAGGCGCCCTGTAATGCTGTATGTTTTACCATTTCCTCAGTGGTACACCTGATAATGTATGATAATGTATGATAATGTTGAATATATTTTATTAATTTATTAAATTTATTGTTCTTAAATTAAGCAAAGCTGCTTTATAAGCTTTGTATTTGAATATGAACAGTGGGGTGTCTCAACTCTGCATAAAAAAGATAGACTAAAAACAGGATAAGTTTGGTTAACTGAACTGACCGGTCAATAAGAACCTAAATAAGCTGAATGTGTCTATAGCGTTGCCAGAATTTGTTTGAAGACGACCATACAGGAAAATCTGATCAGATCCGCGATGAATAACACCAACCACTTGGCAATACTATATAGACATTTCTGGAACTATACTTTTTATTTATTTATTTATTTATTGAGTCTTTAAATTACAAATTTTACAGACTAGCATAATATATAAGAGTAGAAGATCTTAAATGACTAATTAGGGTTGCATACGAAGAAGTGCAGTCAACACTGAAGAACTGAAAAACAAATTGAGATCCGCACAAGCCCTCGCAAAAGGCGCGTTTACCGCATAGTTGGTCCTTGCAAAACTAATTTTAAAGGTCTCAAAGTGCCGCAAGTTTCTGCAGGGAACATTGAACTGAATTTTTCCAGGAGCGATGGACAATCAACAGCTCCCAGAAATTAAGCCAATGATAAACGAGCACGATAAGATGGTTCGTCTATTACAAGCGTACTCAGTTCAATTAAAAGACATCTCGATGCATATGACGGCAAAGGATCAGAAAAAATTCAAAGAACGGAGAGCAAAACGTAAAAAACTTTTGAACTCTCTCGATACGCGTAGAGGGACTAGTATGGTATGGTCTCCAAATATAGCAGCATACTCCAGTCTCGATCTGACAAAAGAACAATAAAGAGACTGAGGGTGTGAGGGTTGGTGAAAAGCTGAACAATTTCTACGAATGAACGTAGCATGGCATAAGACCGAGTAATAACGTAGTTAACTTGGTTAGCGAAACCAAATTTCGCGTCAAAAAATTACACCCAGGAGTCTTATGTGCCTCAATATTCCAGGACGCCAGGATACTCTATGAAAGTGTTAGACATAGGATTAGAAAAAGTCTAGAATATAAGGTAAGAGATAGCGCATAGTTTTATAGGAGAGCAGCCTTCATCAGGAGAGCCTTTAGACAACACTTTTAAAGACGTTGACTCTAGAAGCAGTTTGTACAATATGGATATCAAACCGAAGGTGTATAATAAAAGTAAGAGGGGTGGGCCTTAGTTCTATGAGTTAGAGGCCTTTCGGAGTATCGCATAAACGGGACAGGGGTGACCTAGAATGCGTTTGTACAAGATGGTATCAAACAAAAGGTATAATGAGTATTTTTAAAAGGGCGTGGGCCTTAGTTCTACAGGTGACGCCTTCGAGATATCGCCATAAAGGTGGACCAGGGTGACTCTAGAATTCGTTTGTGCGATATGGGTATCAACGAAAGGTGTTAATGAGTATTTTAAAAGGGAGTGGGCCTGAGTTCTATAGGTGGACGCCTTTTCGAGGTATCGCCATAAAGGTGGACCAGGGTGACTCTAGACTTTGTTTGTGCGATGTGGGTATCAAATGAAAGGTGTTAATGAGTATTTTTAAAAGGGAGTGGGCCTTCGTTCCATAGGTGGATCGCCTTTTCGAGATATCGCCATAAAGGTGGACCAGGGTGACTCTAGAATATGTTTGTACGATATGGGTATCAAATGAAAGGTGTTAATGAGTATTTTTTAAAAGGGCGTGGGGCTTAGTTCTATAGGTGGACGCCTTTCGAGATATCGCCATAAAGGTGGGACCAGGGGTGACTCTAGAATGTGTTTGTACGATATGGGTATCAAATTAAGGGCATAATGAGAGTTTTAAAGGGAGTGGGCTAGTGTATATGTGAAGGCGTTTTCGAGATATCGACCAAAATGTGGACCAGGGTGACCCAGAACATTATCTGTTGGTACCGCTAATTTATTTATATATGTAATACCACGAACAGTATTCCTCAAGATTAAGGGCTTTTGATTTCGCGCTGCAGAACTTTTTCATTTTCTTCTACTTAATATGGTAGGTGTCACACCCATTTTACAAGTTTTTTCTAAAGTTATATTTTGCGTCAATAACACAATACAATTACCATGTTTCATCCCTTTTTTCGTATTTGGTATATAATTATGGCATTTTTTTCATTTTTCGTAATTTTCGATATCGAAAAAGTGGGCGTGGTCATAGTCGGATTTCGGCCATTTTTTACACCAATACAAAGTGAGTTCAGATAAGTACGTGAACTGAGTTTAGTAAAGATATATCGATTTTTGCTCAAGTTATCGTGTTAACGGCCGAGCGGAAGGACAGACGGTCGACTGTGTATAAAAACTGGGCGTGGCTTCAACCGATTTCGCCCTTTTTCACAGAAAACAGTTATCGTCCTAGAATCTACGCCCTACCAAATTTCACAAGGATTGGTAATTTTGTTCGACTTATGGCATTAAAAGTATCCTAGACAAATTAAATGAAAAAGGGCGGAGCCACGCCCATTTTGAAATTTTCTTTATTTTTGCTTTTGCTGCACCATATCATTACTGGAGTTGAATGTTGACATAATTTACTTATATACTGTAAAGAATTAACTTTTCTTTTAAAATTTGAATTAAAAAAAATAAAGTGGGCGTGGTCGTTCTCCGATTTTGCTAATTTTTATTAAGCAGACATATAGTAATAAGAGTAACGTTCCTGCCAAATTTCATCATGATATCTTCAACGACTGCCAAATTACAGCTTGCAAAACTTCTAAATTACCTTCTTTTAAAAGTGGGCGGTGCCACGCCCGTTGTCTAAAATTTTACTAGTTTTCTATTCTGCGTCATAAGTTCAACTCACCTACCAAGTTTCATCGCTTTGTCCGTATTTGGTAATGAATTATCGCACTTTTTCGATTTTTCGAAATTTTCGATATCGAAAAAGTGGGCGTGGTTATTGTCCGATATCGTTCATTTTAAATAGCGATCTGAGATGAGTGCCCAGGAACCTACATACCAAATTTCATCAAGATACCTGAAAATTTACTCAAGTATCGTGTTAACGGACGGACGGACATGGCTCAATCGAATTTTTTTTCGATACTGATGATTTTGATATATGGAAGTCTATATCTATCTTGATTCCTTTATACCTGTACAACCAACCGTTATCCAATCAATTTTTGGTCCGATTTGGCTCGTATTTAAAACACATATAGCATACACAAATAGAAATCGCTTTATAGGGTTGCTTCTGGATGGGTAAAGTTGAACCTAGGTATAATAATATGTAAATCACGGGTCTCTAAAATTGAAAGTGATTGCCCTCTCACGCTTTCCTGTACTGCAAGAATTGGATATTGAACTCTTTAGCAAAAAGGTTTGACGGGCATAAGTATTCTCTTGACAGTGCTTAGGAAGGTACCAACAACTTCTAGGCAGACGAACCGCATCAATCAATTATCTGTTTGAATGTCTACATAAACTGTCTATTTAACGATTTCGTTTCGCTTCTTTATGGGGATATTTTCACCAGATAGCCTCTAAGGGTCGATTGATGTTGACGTTATTAATCGTTTGAGTTAAGACATTTCACAAGTAGACGCATATACGTAGTCACATGTGTGTGGATAAGTCATTCAAAATCTGAAGGTAAATTGAACTGAGCCATTTGCAAAACCTACGATAAACTCTTTTAATTCAGGAAATCACTCAACGAATGAATACAGTTGTGGTCCGATTTGACTCATATTTAGAACAATATTACATACAGTCCGGTAGAAGTGACATCAAAATAATTGGAGTTCGAGGAGGTACAAGCATACGTGGCGCAGAGTCGAGTAAAGTCTTTGGAAGATTATGTATTGAGGACTTAGGTTGTAACAAATTGTCAGGAAAGAGTCCTTGTAATAATGAGTCACTAAATGAACTAAATATAAGAATAAAATATAAAAAAAATTTTTAAGTTAAACGGTTTTTTTGAAATCAATACCTACATTAAGTAAGAATAATACTAAAAGCTAAAAAATTATTATGTAGGTGATAGGTACTATTCATCACACTCCTCATCAATCCAGAGCGTTGACTCGGACAAATAAATAACAGCGTTGGGCGCGTGAAATTTCTAAAAACGTGAGGCGTAGGATAGCCTGATTAAGGTTCAGTTAGTCTTACTTATACATATATGAAAATATTATTTGTAAAGATATGAGCGGTTGACTATCAATAGAAATTTGATGCGACCCACGCTTTTATTTATTTGTCTGATCAACTCCCTAGATTGATGAGGAGCGTGATGACTAGTTGACTAGTACCTAGGACCTACCTAATTATTTTTTAGCTTTAAATATTATTATTACTTAATGTAAGTATTGTTTTCAATAAAAACGTCTTACTTAAACATTTTCTTTTAATTATTTTATTTTACATGCAGATTTAGACTTCTCTGGTTTGAAACCTAATTCTGCGCACCCATTTTCAAGAAGATTGGTATAACCTGAATTTGAAACCAAATTTGGTTTGGTCATTTGTGAGAAACAAAAGAGTTTCATATTTAGGCTCAAACGTTTAACCATAACTATCGTACCCGGCAGATGTTGTCCTGCCAAGTTGGACTTCCCTTCGCTCTGTAACTCTTTATATCATCGAACGGACTACAACTTTGCTACTGTTTCATCAATTTCTACTTCTTATTCCTTTCCTTTCCTTATATCCTTTATCTCCACTCCCTTCTCGCTCTAATTTTTCTCTAACCCCCGATCCTTCTACCACTTTCATTCTTATTCCGACGCTTATTCTCTCATCCACTCCCTCTACCTCTCCGACCTAAATTACCTTGTAATCTATATATATGAAATACTGGATAACCCCCTTCAAATAACTACGGATATATTTCGAACTTACTCTCTCGTACTCCCACTTACATGCATTCTACCTCTCCCACCTAAATTAGTAAACGAAATACAACAAGTAAGGAAGGCTAAGTTCGGGTGTAACCGAACATTACATACTCAGTTGAGAGCTATGGAGACAAAATAAGGAAAATCACCATGTAGGAAAATGAACCTAGGGTAACCCTGGAATGTGGTTGTATGACATGTGTATCAAATGGAAGGTATTAAAGAGTATTTTAAGAGAGAATAGGCCATAGTTCTATGGATGGACGCCATTTAGGGATATCGCCATAAAGGTGGACCAGGGCTGACTCTAGAATTTGTTTGTACGATATGGGTATCAAATGAAAGGTGCTACTGAGCATTTCAAGAGGGAGTGGGCCTTAGGTCTATCGGTGGACGCCTTTTCGAGATATCGCCATTAAGGTGGACCAGGGGTGACTCTAGAATGTGTTTGTACGATATGGGTATCAAATGAAAGGTGGTAATGAGTATTTTAAAAGGGAATGGGCTTTAGTTCTATAGGTGAACGCCTTTTCGAGAAGTCGTCATAAAGGTGGACCAGGGGTGACTCTAGAATATGTTTGTACGATATGGGTATCAAATGAAAGCTGTTAATGAGTATTTTGAAAAGGAATGATCCTTAGTTCCATAGGTGGACGCCGTTTCGAGATATCGCCATAAAGGTGGACCAGGGGTGTCTCTAGAATGTGTTTGTACGATATGGGAATCAAATGAAAGGTGTTACTGAGCATTTTAAGAGGGAGTGGGCATTAGGTCTATAGGTGGACGCCTTTTCGAGATATTTCCATTAGGGTGGGCCAGGGGTGACTCTAGAATGTTTGTACGATATGGGTATCAAACGAAAGGTGTTATTGAGAATTTTAAGAGGGAGTGGGCATTAGGTCTATAAGTGGACGTCTTTTCGAGATATGTCATTAGGGTGGGCCAGGGGTGACTCTAGAATGTGTTTGTACGATATGGGTATCAAACGAAAGGTGTTACTGAGCATTTTAAGAGGGAGTGGGCATTAGGTCTATAGGTGGACGTCTTTTCGAGATATCGCCATTAGGGTGGGCCAGGGGTGACTCTATAATGTTTGTACGATATGGGTGTCAAACGAAAGGTGTTACTGAGCATTTTAAGAGGGAGTGGGCATTAGGTCTATAGGTGGACGCCTTTTCGAGATATCGCCATTAGGTTGGGCCAGGGGTGACTCTAGAATGTGTTTGTACGATATGGGTATCAAATGAAAGGTGGTAATGAGTATTTTAAAAGGGAGTAATCCTTAGTTCTATAGGTGGACGCCTTTTCGAGATATCGCCATTAGGGTGGGCCAGGGTGACGCTAGAATGTGTTTGTACGATATGGGTATCAAACGAAAGGTGTTACTGAGAATTTTAAGAGGGAGTGGGCATTAGGCCTATAGGTGGACGCCTTTTCGAGATATCGCCATTAGGGTGGGCCAGGGGTGACTCTAGAATGTGTTTGTACGATATGGGTATCAAAAGAAAGGTGACAATGAGTATTTTAAAAGGGAGTAATCCTTAGTTCTATAGGTGGACGCCTTTTCGAGATATCGCCATAAAGGTGGACCAAGGGTGACTCTAGAATGTTTGTACGATATGGGTGAGTAAGGGAGTAATCCTTAGTTCTATAGGTGGACGCCTTTTTCGAGATATCGCCATTAGGGTGGGCCAGGGTGACGCTAGAATGTGTTTGTACGATATGGGTATCAAACGAAAGGTGTTACTGAGCATTTTAAGAGGGAGTGGGCATTAGGTCTATAGGTGGACGCCTTTTCGAGATATCGCCATTAGGGTGGGCCAGGGGTGACTCTAGAAGTGTTTGTACGATATGGGTATCAAACGAAAGGTGTTACTGAGCATTTTAAGAGGGAGTGGGCATTAGGTCTATAGGTGGAGGCCTTTTCGAGACATCGCCAATAGGGTGGGCCAGGGGTGACTCTAGAATGTTTGTACGATATGGGTATCAAACGAAAGGTGTTACTGAGCATTTTAAGAGGGAGTGGGACATTAGGTCTATAGGTGGACGCCTTTTCGAGATATCGCCATTAGGGTGGGCCAGAGGTGACTCTAGAATGTTTGTACGATATGGGTATCAAACGAAAGGTGTTACTGAGCATTTTAAGAGGGAGTGGGCATTAGGTCTATAGGTGGACGCCTTTTCGAGATATCGCCATTAGGGTGGGCCAGGGGTGACTCTAGAATGTGTTTGTACGATATGGATATCAAATTAAAGGTATTAATGAGGCTTTTAAAAGCGAGTGGCCCTTAGATGTATATGTGAAGGTGTTCTCGCGATATCGACCAAAATGTGGACCAGGTGATCCAGAAAATCATCTGTCGGGTACTGCTAATTTATTTATATATGCAATACCACTAACAGTATTCCTGCCAAGATTCCAAGGGCTGTTGATTTCGCCTTGTAGAACTTTTTCATTTTCTTCTACTTAATACGGTAGGTGTCACACCCATTTTACAAAGTTTTTTCCAAAGTTATATTTTGCGTCAATAAACCAATCCAGTTACCATGTTTCATCCCTTTTTTCGTATTTGGTATAGAATTATGGCATTTTTTTCATTTTTCGTAATTTTCGATATCGATAAAGTGGGCGTGGTTATGGTCGGATTTCGGCCATTTTTTATACCAAGATAAAGTGAGTTCAGATAAGTAGGTGGGCTAAGTTTAGTAAAGATATATCGGTTTTTGCTCAAGTTATTGTGTTAACGGCCGAGCGGAAGGACAGACGGTGGACTGTGTATAAAAACTGGGCGTGGCTTCCACCGATTTCGCCCATTTTCACAGAGAACAGTTACCGTCATAGAATCTATGTCCCTACCAAATTTGAGAAGGATTGGTAAATGTTTGTTCGACTTATGGCATTAAAAGTATTCTAGACAAACTAAATGAAAATGGGCGGAGCCACGCCCATTTTGAAATTTTCTTTTATTTTTGTATTTTGTTGCATCATATCATTACAGGAGTTGAATTTTGACTTAATTTACTTATATACAGTAAAGATATTAAATTTTTTGTTAAAATTTGAATTTAAAAAAATTTTTTTTTAAAAAGTGGGCGTGTTCTTCATCCAATTTTGCTAATTTTTATTTAGCACATATATAGTAATAGTAGTAGCGTTCCTGCCAAATATCATCATGATATCTTCAACGACTGCCAAATTACAGCTTGCAAAACTTTTAAATTACCTTCTTGTAAAAGTGGGCGGTGCCACGCCCATTGTCCAAAATCTTACTAATTTTCTATTCTGCGTCATAACTTCAACCCATCTGCCAAGTTTCATCGCTTTAACCGCCTTTGGCAATGAATTATCGCATTTTTTCGGTTTTTCGAAATTTTCGATATCGAAAAAGTGGGCGTGGTTATAGTCCGATATCGTTCATTTTAAATAGCGATCTGAGATGAGTGCCCAGGAATCTACATACCAAATTTCATCAAGATACCTCAAAATTTACTCAAGTTATCGTGTTAACGGACGGACGGACGGACGGACGGACATGGCTCAATCAAATTTTTTTTCGATCCTGATTATTTTGATATATGGAAGTCTATATCTATCTCGATTCCTTTATATATGTACAACCAACCGTTATCCAATCAAACTTAATATACTCTGTGAGCTCTGCTCAACTGAGTATAAAAAAAGCAAACCAATAAAAATTATTGTGTCAAAAAAATTAACGGTCGCAATAACAAACTTACAAATAACGAATAAACAAAAAGGGAATAAGTAAATGACCAACAAACTTCATTTAAAATTTAAAAGAAATCACATTTAAAAATATGCATTAGCATTATTATGATAAGAGTGCAACAAGAATGTTCATCAGCACAATTCCATTCGACTTAACGTTGCACACTGTCAAACGCAAAGTACTAAAAAACTTGGGGAAACTCGAATTGTGTTTATGTATTGCGTATGTCACGATATTACACAGAACTCTTAGTATGCATTGAAATACACAAAACAGGCAACTGGATGTGCATGCACGAATTTACGCACAACTCGTGCACACTACGAAGGAGTTTTGTGTTTCACTACGCAGGCAATCAGGGCAAGAATTTTAGTTTAACCCTTTCGTCCCTGAATTCGCATTTCTTCTCTCCAACAAATATAGTTTACTTAAAACCTTATGTTCGCTCATATACGCTATTTCAGATGAAGAAGCAAGAACATTTCTTTGTGGGTGGCCGTGGGGTATGTACCAATATGATTTTTAATCAGTACACATATCTATGTACAAACAAGTACAACAAGTTACATTGTTTTCTTAGTGATATCGCTATAATATAAAGAAATATTATTTATTTTGTGTGTATTACTAACGCGCAACGACTACGACGTCTTCTTGTAGCACCTTCGACAGGCAAAGCCAAAATGTTGCCACTTCTTGGTAATGGCAATCCTGTAGTCACAACATATGTAAGATTAGGAACTTTCTAATTTTTTAGCTTCAAATCGTTGTAAATTGTCCATGCGTTGCTTTGCACATACCAAGGCAAGTATAAAAGACTTTCTTCCACTATTTGGAATACTTAATCAATTAATCAGCGCGATCAACTCCGCCTATTTTCTGTTGATAGCATGCAATTGATTCGGGTAGTTTATTTCCTCTTGATGACCTGACTTATCATATTAGGCTTGTGACCATTAGTCGTTATCAACACTTCACTTTTTGTGCACAAGTCCCGTATCAGTACACTGAAATAGTGCCTCTCTTCGCTTAAGTTTTTCTGTCATTGTTGGAACATTTTTGCGATTAGCCATGCAAGCAGCAGTAAAGCTAATATTTGCCAATAAATTACACTTGCAAAAAAGCATCAGGAGCCTTTATGTAGTAGTTAATGTTTTCACAACACTTTCTCAAAGAGTTAATGAATCATCACTCGATTCTGTACCTTTACCAACGTACAAATTACATATGTAGTATATCCAAAATCAGCATCACAACTTAGCCATAGTTTGATACCACGATTGACTGGCTTCAGAGGCATATGTTGTTTACGTGAGAAAGGGCCCTTGAATTTAGTCATGCTTTCATCTATACTTGATATGGACTGTCTTGGCGACATTTACAAAAAGTGTGCTTCAAACAATTCATGCTTCAACAATTAGGTCATCGAAATAGTAAGGACGTTGATGCGTTTTGAGGCTTACTAGGTGCTTAAAATTATAATTTGGATGTAAGGACCATTTATCTGTCACAAATACAAATTCTGGTGGAATAGTTTTGGCAGTACAGAATGAGTCGTTTGGCATAATCCAATCAAGAATGCGATTATTATAAATACATTCAGTCTCAGATTAAACGGCAAATTTTCTAGACTGCTGCAGAACCCGCTGTGCTGACTGTCATGTTGAAGGTTGCTCAAAATCATTTTGGTTGTGGTCACTCTCAATTTCAGTTTCAACTTCCATTCCGTCGTCACTTTTATAAAGCTTTCTTCTTTGTTTATTTAATATTTTGTTTTATTGTTTGAAAGTTGTTTTACTTATTACCAAATAT